>CABFWB010003079.1:65130-88474 GCA_902151455.1 Timema bartmani
TGTACTCTAGCCTCATTTCATTCAACCACTAAACCAGATTGTCCTCAAATGAAGATAAATAATTCAAACATACTATTAAATATAGAAGGATGGATTCTATAAAATTCATTTACCCGTGATGATAAAAAGCCAGAAATGCAATTCTAGATGGTCTGCCATTAAATGCTAAATATATAAATTCAGATTAATACTATTTAGTAAACCGTACCAATATTTATCTCTCAGATTATAATACAGTTAGTAAAATTGGCATGTTAAAGGGAACAAGGATATTATATTTGTAAGTATGTAAATTATTTTGAAGACCAATGATTTACATATCCATAGAGGTAGTATCCTTAAAATACCACGCGCGCAAGGAGATCACCTCTCAAACAAATGACAATCGTTATGAATGTCTTATTCACTACGTTGCATTATAAACCTTTTAAGTGATAGTTTTAATGTATGGCAACTATACAAAGTTTGTCATTCAAACAAATGTAATCAAGTTTTAAGATTCTTATTCATTAAAACCCGTTAAATCTGTCCCCCCACAGTGAAGCAGACGATAAACTTAAACATCATGCTTTGTTCCCAGGCAATTTTTATGTGTTTTTTCCTCGTGAAGGTGCTGCTAATAGGTTGTCCGGTAACTTTTACCATGCAGCTTCGATGGCTCAGTAGACTAGAGGTTACCAAATTACCTTTAAATATTATTTATTTTTAGGCTTTTTGCACAAGTTGTAACCACTTTGACAATTTCATTAAATAAAGATTTTCAGACCTAAGTAATTAAGAAAACAAATTTTTCTAGTCATTGATGGATGGATTGTGTTAATAGATGGAAAGAGATGAATAAAATATTAAAATGAGATTATTTGCTTGCACAAACAGCCAAATAATTAAAAATGTGGCTAGTGGGGAGGAAAAAATGATAAAAACAATAATATATTTTCACTATAAAACTACACAATATATATATATATATATAGATACCCAACCGAAATAGATTTTGCATTAGTTGCAAGAGTGTTTACAAGAACCTTCAAATGATTTGTAGAAAATCCAAGTACAAGCTTAAAAACAATTTAAGACAAATAGGTGTTTTATCAATTATGTGGTACCGTAGCGTTAAAATCATAAAATACAAAATTTAATTATACTCATTTCATGAAATGGCTGTTCGAAAGTAGGCTAAAATACTGTAATTGTATACATGTGTGTCGATCTTTTTACATATAAAAAAGTACTTGGTTACTTTAACGCGTTCAATTAATGACAACTAAAACCAAGTTGACCTAAGTCTAAGGAATTTTTTGTTTTGTTTAATTATAATTAGCATCACGGCACAGGACGTTTCCTGGATAGCTCAGTGGTCAGGGCATTGACCTACTAAACTAAAAGTCCCGGGTTCAATTCCCGTATCCAGGTGTCAATTTTCAATTTACAGAATCAAGAAGAATATTAGGATTTCCAACCTAATCCCACAATTCCCTTACGGGGTAGGTAAAACTGCATATAGCTCAAAAAACAACAAACAAATGTTTTGGTATTTATTATAAGCTCTAACACGATAAAATATTATTGAATAATATTTTTTTTTAAAATAGCCATTTTAACTATCTTAATATGAGTTTTGGTGTTCATTTTTTTCAAATAATGGGTTTTTATGTTCATTTTAGCAAATAGTAACACATTACGAATACATAAGTTAAGCTATGTTTTAATTTTACCGCTTATTATAGAGGATGTTTTGTGTACCCCATTTATCTTTTGACATTCTTACAAATACAGCAAGCTCAGTTATGTTTCCATGTTGATACTTAATTTTGAGGGAATGATATTTCAAAGTACCGTAATGTTTTGTGTACTGCACCTATCTTTTACATTCTCTCTCTCTATCAGACTCTCTCACTTTCTCACACACACTCTCCCCTCACACACACATACACATACACTCACTCAATAAAACACTCTCTATAATATAATATTTTCTCATTCTTTCTCTCACAATTTATCCCTCTCTCTCACACACAGGTTCTACCCTCACATACACTCTTTATCACACAATTTCTCTCACATTATTATCTTTATTATACTCTGTTTCTTAAGCTCTGTCTAAAACGCTATCTCTCTCAACCACTCTCTTTCTCAAACGCTCACCCACTCTCTCTAAAATGCTCTCTCTCTCTCGAGCGTTATATCTCTTGAACGCTCTCTCACAAACATTCTCTCTCTCTCAAACGTTCTTTCTCAAACTCCATCTCTCTCAAACTCTCTCTATCTCAAATTCTCTCTCTCTAAAACTCTCTGACTCAAACTCGTTCTCAACCTCACCATCTCAAATTCTCTCTCAATCTCAATATGTCACTGTCACTGTCACTCTCTCTATCTCAAGCTCTCTATATTTCAAAATCACCATCTCCCAAACCCATTCTCCTTTCCAAACCCACTTTCCTTCTCTAACTTAATCTCACTCTCTCAAACACCCTCTTTCTTAAACTCTCCCTCTAACTCTCTTTCAATCTAATTTTCTCTATCCAACCTATTATCTTCCCCTCTAGCTTTCTCTCTCAAAATCTCTCTCTCACACGCCCTCACATTTTCTCTCTCTTTCACAGAATATAACTCCCAAAATTTTACACTCGCTCTTTCTCACCCACACACACACTCTCTCACACACTTTATCACGCATTCTCTCAAACATATTCTCTTTCTCTCTCACACACAATCTATCTCACTTTCTGTCACACACACTCTCTCTCCTCACACACACATTATTTTTCTCTTTTCCCAGTATTTCTCTCTATAACACATACTCTCTTCATTAATCGCTCACTCATTCGATCTCTCTCAATGGCTCATTCTCAGTCTCTTACCTCATTTTCTCACACCTCACACTCATTTTCTCACACCCACACTCACTTTCTCACACCTCACACCTCACACCTCACACCTCACACCTCACACCTCACACTTACTTTCTCACACTCACACTAACTTTCTCACACACACACTCACACTCTCATTTTCCCATTCACCCACACACTTACACAATCACACACTCAAACACTTACACCCTCATTTTCACTATCACATTTTATCATTCTCTCTATTATATATCTTATATATAATTTTATAAGCCCATTTAACCCGCCTCGGTGGCGTAGTTGGCTAACGCGCCAGTCGTGTTGAGCCAGACCACCGAGGACGGGGAGATCGAAGTTCGAATATCGGTCGGGTGAACTGGGGGTGGTTTTTCCTAAATAGATTTCCACTCTCCCTCCACGCAAATTCGGGTTCACTTCCTTTAAATTCAACCTTCCCAATTCCTAATCCATTAGTGTAATTAGTACTTAAGCGTATAACCCGAACGGGTAGTAAGACATGGTGCTAAATAATAATATAAGCCCATTTACAGTAATGGAAATCACAAGGGAATGACTGAAGAGATTTTGACAAACGAATACTCATTTCAAAGATTAGGGAATCAGGATTCTGGTAAAAATAGTGAGCTAAAACTAAAATCCACTTTTCCTAGCGAGTTTTCCATCTTTTACTTCTGTGTGGGTAGTGGTTCATCTGTACAATCATTCTTTGTTTACATCACCATGGAAACCAGGGTTGTATATAACTGTGCAAGGCCGTAGGCGGGGGAAGGGGGGTTAAAAATCCCCACCCGAAATTTTATGAACAAAATATGTATGGCTTTATTTATGGTTCAAACAATATCAAAATTAATGTACAAGTACAAATTAGGGGGCTGTGTTACCATAAAAATCACTTCAGATAGCTTCTAGAGTTGTTTAAATACATAGATTTTTTCCTATCCTCTGGCAATTAGGGGGTTGTGTTGCCATAAAAAACACTTCAGATAGCTTCTACAACTGTTTTTTATTTATAATTTTTTCTAGCCTCCGTCAATTGGGGGATGGGCCCACCAAAACCCCCTTAAATTATTGGCTGGCTACGCCTTGTAAGTGTATATTGGTAAATCAAATATTTGTTTTTGTTTAAAAATAACATCAGCTCAATTGTTATTTGAGTGGTTTGGTGCAACGAACCGGTAGAGATCTGGGAGAGAGGTAATTTTAATGTTCTTATTGGGGCGAGAAGGGGGAAAATATATGTTTTTATTCAAATTATACTCCGAAAACTAAATCTCTAAGAAAAGTTGATAGCCTTTGACGAGTAAACTTTTATCCAAGAAGTGAGGGAGGTCTTATTATATAGATCCTTTCCCAATAGAAATTTTAAAATACATTTTAGTGCAATAATCTGCAGCCATTGCTGCAACGACCGACTAGTAATTCTCTATTTCCATAGAGTAAGAAGATAAGTAAATCTCTCAAAAGTTTATGTTCTTTTTTCCTTAACCTCCTAGGGGAAATGTTTGTATAGCAATGATCTATCCGTATCATTTTAGACTCAATAGTCAATATCTACCTCTTTTATTGGTCTAATTTTATAAATGAGAAATTTGATAAACATGCGATAGCCATAAGATGTGCAACCCCTAAGAAAATGTCGAAAATTTTAACCGGAAGTCAAATTTTAATACGAAGTATTGACCCTTGTGGACCCAATATCGATTTTTATTTTGGTTCAAATATATTAGTGAGGACTTTAATTCTTTAAACAGAAAATAATAAAATTTAAATCCAGGATTCAAAAATGTTTAACGTAAGTATAACGCAATTTTTGCTCTGGTTTCTAGTGTATATTATTTTATTTCATATATATTACGAGTTTTGAGTAAATATCTCCATTTTTAAACAATGGAGTGAGAAAGTCTGTGCGGAGTTCCGTACCATTTAATTAAAGATAAATATGACAACAGAGTGTGTCCATTTAAGGGGAAAAGTTTCATTTGACAGGCTAATAATGCTAAATATATGGTATAACAAAAGGCTGAAAATGTTGGCACAGCCTTTAACAATAAAGTTTGGAATTCCATCTGTCCCAGCACATTTAGAAGAACTCAAATTTTCGATAGCATTAGCAATATCCAAGGGTGTAATATGTCATGGATAGAAGGGCATGCTAGTTTCAATAACGGGGCAGAGTAAGACAGGTATGGCTGAATTATACACGGAATGAAAGTAGGTCCCAAACTCATTAGCAATTAATAAAGAATCCGTAATAAGCTTGCCATTAATTTCCATGCTTGACGGGAATCCTTTATTTACACACGATTATTTATAACAAATTTCCAAAAATTCTTGGGTTTGCTTTTGATACTAGTGTGAAAAATTTGAATAGAATTCACTAGTATTTGTTTGTTTAAACATTTTGAAAAAAAAATAAAAAAATAAAAAAAATAAATATATATATATATATATTCTAATATAGTATTTAAGTGTAGAAGAAAATCAATTCAGATATTTAGAGGGATTCTGAATAGTAATTTGAGGAATATACGTTTTGGTTTTCTTTTGGACTAAATTGGTAACATTATCGGTGGCAAAATCAACATCAGCAGTAGAATAAACACAAGACAAATCGGCAGTGGCCAGGTAATTGTAAAGGTTGAGGTAATCGCAACGTGCATAATCAATATATGTGATGGGGGTGTCATTATTTTTAGTATTAATGGGTACATAGATTGTAATCAATAAGGGTGGATGAGCTGAATAAATATATTAGTGATTGAGAGCTATGAGCTATAAAGGGCTGGTGAAAATTAACCAAGACAAGGCCAAAGAGGTTTGTGTAGTTATTATCGGTGCAATAATAATAATAATAATAATAATAATAATAATAATAATAATAATAATAATAATAATAATAATAATAATAATAATATTCCATTTTATTTATTATAGTGCTAGCCAACAGTCGTGAGAACTATAATAGGCCAGTACTGAAAAATACGGTATACAAGTATCTTAAAATTACGTATAATAACAAAATAAAATAAACAGTCATAGCTAAATAATGACACGTACTGAAGAATGGTTACAAAAAAAAATAGAAAATAATAATTATATGTATACAAATAATAAAATAGCAATAATAAAAATAGCTACAGAGTAGTAAAGCATAAATATTTAAATGGAAGTAACAATAAGCAAAAATAAAGCAGAATAATGTAAATTTAAATATTTGAAGCTGAACCTCTACAGGGCAAATTAATGGCACAAGAGTTCCTTAAATAACTCTCTGAGTTATAATAATAACTATTTCAATTTCCTTTACTATAATGCTGGCCATTAGTCGTGAGACCTATAACAGGCCAGCACTGAAAAGTGCACAAGTACCTTACAAGCACGTATAATAACACAATAAAATAAAATAAAAATTATAGCTAAATAATTATATATTTTGATGAATAGTTAATAATAATAATAATAATAATAATAATAATAATAATAATAATAATAATAATAATAGTAATAATGATAATAATAATAATAATAATAATAATAATAATAATAATAATAATAATAATAAAAAAAATTCTTTTCCATTTTTTTTATAAAGCTACCCCATTTAACCCTTTTAATATAACGCTGCAGCTGCTGAAAAGGAAAATCGTAGTATAATAAATGCCAAATAACGAAAGGGAAACAAATGTATTTATAAAAAGTTCATTAAAAATCCCTTTAGTTATCCACAAAGTAATATTAAGTTTTCTAAAGGTGGGAAGCATATTTTGTTCCAAAATATACAGCTACATGGAAAAGCTGAGCGATCAAGACTGGAGCACAAACATCGGTAGATCAATCATGGTGTATGGATATAGGAAGAGGTGAAGCTCAGCAAGTGACACTGACTAAGGTGAGATAAAGTTCATAAGATATCAGAAACTATTTGAAAGGAGAAGGGGCATCGGATACAAACCATCAGGAGGGGGTAAAAATGACAACTACGAGGTGATTAAATTGTTGTAAAACCGGCAGAAGTGGGGTAGAGAGAACAATACAATGGTGAATGTGGGCAATTAATGGAAATGACTTTCTAATAATATTATATACCTAGGACACAAACAAGGATGTAACAGATCCTGAGCCTTATCCTGAGCCGAGCTGCGCTACTTGAGCGAGGTTGAGTCCATCAACACTGGGGCTCACTAGTGTCAATGCACAGTGATAAAAGCACTTCCAAATGTGAAGTTGTTAAACGAATCACTTTTCACGTGTATTCATGTTGTTCAGTCTACGTAAGCTGTGACATAAGATTAGGTGAGGAATTGGTTGGTTCGCTAAATTAACCTAGCTTTATGGAAGCTGACCGATTGATTATAGAGGGATATTTGTGGCCTCTCTCTAGAAAAAACATGTTTAAAATGATTTTACTTTTTAACGCTCCTTGATGGCACCTAGCGATACTCGTGTTGGATGTGTAAAGCTCTCCCGTGGAGCCATTTGAACCTGGAGGTTGAGTGTCTGGTGTATGTTTGTTTGTGACCTAGGTAGGACCAGCACTATAGGCTTTCCCGCTCTGTGTAGATGTTCACTGGCTACCCCGCACCGTATCTATCTTACCTATTCCCCCTCTTGCACTCACATTTAAAAACAATATAATATATTTTAGAATTTTTATGTTTTACGCGTGACAATAACCACTTGCCACCTGACAGTATGTATAATTCATTCACGATAGGTCTTTACCTGGATGACAGTTCAAAAATCATATGTTTAGGTTTTAGGTTACCAACACTTGTAAAAGAACACTGTTTTGTTATGAATGTTAAGTTTTTTAATTACATGTTATATTTTACATTTAAAATAACTTAAACTTAAGTTTTCTCACATTATTTCATTACTTTTAACAATTTCTTTTTACCCAATCCGAAACAATATTTTAAACATATATTAAAAGTACCTATTCTTTGTTTTGGAATGTTATCTATGATGTGTAATATAGTGCATGCATTAATACCTTTTAATAAAGGCATCGTATTTACTTGGTAAAGATAAAATACTTGTAATTTATTTTATATATGATTAACTATTTTATTATTAGTTTATTGTTTTTAGAAATATTTAACTGAATAAAATATAATCGTCTGCTGCGAGGATACACCATTTTAAACAACTTGTCCGCGTCATCATCAACCACATGGCTAATATTCGTTGGTCGCCATTTTAAAGCCATATTTGTTAGACCTTTTGTGAAAGTGCTCGGAATAATAATTATTTTAACTTGAATAGAAGGATAAATAAGCTTTGTGGACGACCTCAAATAAATATTAAGACTTTGTTTAATTTAAATATATTTCATAGAATTTATTACTGTGCGCGTTTATTATATTTTTAACTTTAAATTAAGTCTCTAGTTTGTTAGGTCCACGCCTTACTCTAACTTATAATAATTTATAACTAAGTTAAATTACCTTTTATTTTAATTATTGGGCTTCTGTATTAACGTAAAAAAACTTAATCCTAGATCATATTACTAATTATTTTAAGAATAACTTTGTGTATACAGATATTTTCTCTTTAGTTCGAATACATATTAGGCCTAATTTGGTTAATTTTAATCTTACTTTAATCTAACTTTAATCTAACTTTAATCTAACTTTAAACTTTTATCTTTTATCAAACTTAAATATAAGTTTAATCTAACTTTAATCTCACGAAATTTTATAAGGGGTTCTTTTTATTTGTGGATAGATTTGTGTGTGTTTTTTTGATAATGAGTTCCCAGGAGAAAAAAAGAAGAGAAGTTACAGATCACCAAGTCATTCAAAAATTTCAATTTCAAAATTCTTTGAGGCATAATATTGGCCTAAATTACTGTGGTTAACTATCACATTACTCTACATAACCATATGTTTTCATAACAGCTGTCCCAAGTGACAGTGGCAGATATCAGCTGTTGGCGTAGTGATATTTTAGGGACTATTTTCTAGTTACTTTTTGAGCTGTCATCCAAGTAAACGTAGGTCGTGAATGGCGTATACACTTAGTTTACCACTGAAAGGTACCAAGATTCACTTGCATGATTCTACTATGTCACAACTTATAAGATAAGGTCATAATATAGTCCGTCAGGGTAAGGCTAATAGCTTTCAGGTTTTGTCCTCTCTTTGCCCTTTTATGCCACCTGATGTGACCTGTCGTGGGTTGACTGGCTAGAATGATGACAAGCCCGTCGCGGTAGTTATCTAGGGCTCAATACTATTGAATAGTGGGCCAGAACAACGTTGCTTAGTCCGGTCGCACACTTATTTGACATGTCACCAACATTTTTGTTTTCGACGAGTGTTTTATCGCTTGTCGCATTAAAATGTTGTAACAAAAAATTGTACTCGCACATCATTTCGATACATCACGTCGTCATCTTCATCGGATGAAGATTAAGATGCTTTAATATTGATGTAACGGATGTTAAGGAGAAATAAAACTAGTAAACGAAAATATTGGGTCCATCCATATAGTACAGCTAATCTTCAACGAAGTATACTTAAAAGTTGTCCTAGTGAAGAAATGATTGAAGATCCAGAAAAATTTCACTCATTTTATAGAATGTCTCGGAAGACATTTAAAATACTTTTGAAGAAAGTGGGTCCTTCTATCAAGAAATGTAATACAAATTTTGGGAGGCTATTACACCAGAGGAAAAATTAATCACAACACTGCGGTATGTATAAAATACATTTTTATTTTTTAATTACAAACTCTTAAGGAAGTTTTATTTTTCGTTTACAAACTCTGTAAATGATTAACTTAAATGATGAACTGTAAATGATGAACTTAGAATAGATTTATTTTTAATTTACAATTGATGTAGAAACTCATAATCGGAATTTTGAGATTCTAAATATGTACCGGTACTCATGAATGTAGAACGTGTTGATTGTACTGACAACATTAAAGAGGATTTGTAGTGTATATTTGGTTTAGTTGGAGAAACATTACTTGTTGGTGGTCTATAAAGTATTTCACCAATTGTTTGCATAGTTTTCAACTTTAATTAATATTTTTAGGCTTTAGCCACTAGATGAAAATCTAGCAGAAGACTTTTTAGAAATAATAAATCAGTATTTTCCTTTTTTTCAGATTGAGTTTTATTTTTAAAAGCAAAATAATCTACAGCACATGTCCCCAATGGATCCATTTCTTTGCGATGTTTTTTGAGTAAATGAAAATTTATTTGTAGTGGATTCTTCTAAAACATGCTGGTTATCACCATCTACGTCACTACTTATCAAGACCCCTAAGCACAGTTTAACCTTGAACACGATGTTAGCGAATAAACCGAATGGGTAGTAAGACGCGGTGCTAAATATTATTATTATTAACACGATGTTGACGTGAGAGGCCAGGAATTCGAAAACATCCTCGTGCGACAACATAAAACCCCCTCCGGGTAGTGTGGCTGTGTCCCAAAAAATATCTATACTCTATAGTAGCTTAATTGACACCTTAATGTACTATACTCTATAGTAGCTTAACTGGCACCATACCCGGTCTTGAAGAGCTTGTCACACTTAGACAGTTGTGACGTTGAACACTGAAGAGTTATGTCAGCTCTTATCATTCACATCAAAATTAATAATATATTCTTCGTTCGTATAGTTCAATAGACTGGGTTGTGCTGCAATTGCCGAGGCAATATTAAATTTTCAAAGTTTATTTTATGCGCAGCCACAATAAATACACTATCATACCATTTATTTACTTCCGAATGAAGAAATCTGTTACCCCCACTAGGGGGTCGATCGGTCTAAGGACCATAACACTCGTTATACTGTCACCGTTAGTAATCAGGTTGGGGCTCGAATCTTTAACGAGTCACCTAGTATAAATTCAACACTACCACAGTTAGTAGTGTGTGTGGCAACCAGGCTAGGTGTCCTGAGTTCCATTCCCGATATGGTCAGAGATGTATTATTGATAAAATGTCGGATGGGGATTGAATGTTGTTCTAAATCTTGCGCTGATAAGAGTATGACTGAAAAATGAACTATATGGGAAAAAAGATTTTGTATTAATATAACACGTTAAACATACCAATCAATATTGTGTATTATATCTGAAGATAAAGAAAAGGAGCAACTAAAAGAAGAACAGGGCCCAACTACTTTTACTTGAGTATTTCTGGAAGAATCGAGTTCAACCGATTACGATACACAAAAGGTGTAGTCGACTACTGTTACTCGATTCTTCCCATCACTAGAACTCACTGAGCATAGGAAGTGAGATAAGCAGTGCTGCCAATTCACATTAATAAAATTCTTGCCAGAATTCATCAAAATGTCTCATTTCTCACTATAATTGAATAAATTAAAGCTAGATTTTCAATATTCATTTTTTAACATAGTGGTTAAAGTCTGGTGGCAAATAAAATAAAAGATTTGTTTCTTTAAAATTATAGAAATCGATACATGCTCTAAAATATATTGACCTGAAAAAAAATCTTACAAGTTAAATAAGGTTACAAATTAATGTTCTAGTATGCACTGCAATCTTTAAAGGGAATGAATACTTCATGTTTAAGAAAATACTTCTGCAGCACAGAAATAATCTAAAACGCTATACTTTTTAATATTCTATGTAATCTTGGCAGCTTTATAGGAGTCTACGAATTTCAAATAATTACTTAAACTTATTTAAATAATTTGATTGAATTAACATACTGATTTGGCTGCACTCTAGTATACAAGTAGTAAGTGAAGAAGATTCCATTCTGCTGCCCTCTACCAGAAGTGTGACAAAGCTTTTACGTTAAACGTTCCTTCTGTTAAACCTCAAGTCAGCCATTTGTGGATACAATTCCAGTTTTTCACAAAAGGAGTTTATTACAAAACTGTCGGAAAGGATACCTTTCCGAGGGGATACAATTCCAGTTTTTGGGGGTATAATTCAGGTGGGTACAATTCCAGTTTTTCACAAAAGCAGTTTATTACAAAACTGTTGGAAAGGATACCTTTCCGAGGGGATTCAATTCAGTCCCCTCAGATAAGAGAGATAATGAGGCGTGTAGTGCCGTGCACCTAACTCCTATGCAACCTGTTGTACACACATGCTGGAATAGCTGTGCTCTCCCGGCGCTGTACGCCGAAACTTTGAACACAATGTAATGGTATTAGCATATTTTCCGGATGTAAGTGTATAGCGATTTTGAATTACTTTTGGTCCAAACAAACTATCTGTGCGGCTTGGGCTATGAGTTTCCGAACACCCTATATATCCCAAACCTATATATATAGATTGTATCGATTTAGGGGGAATTAACTTAGTTGTGGATAGTAGACCTCAAACACAAAAACACAAAAAGTCCATATGAACATATGTCCTATGTTCGTTGGTTCCCCGGGATAGAGCTTTCAACGTTTCTGCTGGAATTGTTAATAGCCCTATTTGATACATTCCTGTTGCAACTTTTGTAAAGATGTAACACTGCTAGTACACAGATTTGGGCGACAGCAACACGAAAAGAGGATAATAAACAATGACTATTAATAATTCCAGCAGAAACTTTGAAAGCCCCATTATAGGTAATCATCGAACATAGGACATATTTCCGTAAGGACATCTTGTTTTATTCTGAGGTCTACTAATTGCTTCTGTCCGATAAGGGGGGAATCCACCATTGGTTTAGGGTACCTTATTGTATTAGTTAAGTTTTCATTTATTTTGTTTTGATTTGCATTTCTCCCTCCGATAAGGGGAATTGATGTATTATGTTAGCCCAGCATCAAGGGCATATTTTCAATTTTGTTTGATGTAAACATTCTTTTAATAAAGAGTTTTATCCACACCCCATTACTTCCCACATAAATTGACACATCATGTATATATAATATGTATCACATTTATATATAATATATACTCTATTTCAAATATATGTAGCACTATACACTAGCCACTGCCCTTATTACAGAACACACTAAGATGCAACCTTGTTCCACGTTCCTCAATAGGTGCAAATATTGCAGGAACAAGGATCTTTCACTTACTAGTATATTCTTTCCCAGTATCTCTAGACCCCTTTCTCACAAAGTAATGCCATTCTAAAACATTATAGTTCAGCTTTTGCCTCTAGTCAGTTGATTCATCATAGTCACAGACAACTTCATGTCAGTGGACACCGATATTTTAATAAATCATTCAACGTTGTTCCAGGAAAGCCAATTTTTTAAAACCCTATTATCTTTCCTAATTTGCAGATTTAAGTGTTGTCAGGGTATAAATTGCGTCTCAAGTAACTTTTTATATGTAGAACAGGCTTTCGGCCAAAATTTATGCAGTGCCAAACTCTGAACCACATGGTCCCAAGTGCATCACCTTGCCCGACGAACTGCCTCAGGCTGGCGATGTGCTTCCACGCTGAACAGATGCAGGGATTATCAAAAAAATACACAAATGATCCTTTAGTGTTTTCAGGCTTGTTTATTATTGCCGCGTTGTACAAACAAATTGCTTTCATTCACGCACGGCCACCAAAAGGTCGTCTCCCCAAACTTCTGGCTCGAGGCGGGTGCTCTGCTAGAACCTCTAGTCGGAAAGACTCTATTAAGTCAAGTAGCTGGGAATGAATCACCGACCTTCCAAGCCGCACCACACCAAACTACACGAGCGTTATCTAGAGTTTACGTCACCAAAACCAGAGACAAAGGTGTTATAATAAAGAAATACAAGAACTTGGACGTAAACGTTCGTGAGAGAACTGGATTAGTCAGGAATACTTCAACTGTTGGCTCAACTGACACCTCTTGCGACCCCCTACAGAATCTAACCCAGTACCCTGGGCACGGCGGTTGCCCTCTAGTACAAGTATCACTGATGACCTGAAGTTCTAATCCGTATGGTCCGATGACGGGTAGAGTAATTGCCTAGGAAAAATGTATTAATGTGTCAGCCCCGATAGCCACAAAACAGAAGCTCTTATAGCCCAATACGGCCCAGTTACTGCACAACTGGGACAATACTGTTGTGAGTAGTCAGCATTCTTTCTTAATGTTTGATAATTCACCACAAGTTTGCTTGGCCAGTTCTTTCAGTCACATAGATTCAACAAAGTTTTGCAAAGTAAAATAAACATCCCAATCCAGCTCAGGGTTGTGAAACTGAAATCCACGGCTTATTCAACCATAAGCAATCTTTTAATAAATTTACCTCTTCTCAAGTTATTCAGTACTTATAATAATGATTCAACCACCAAGTATCAACTCAAGTAAAATTCTATTTTTTCTAGCACCAAGTCTTACTACCCATTCAGATTATACGCTTATGTATTAATTAAGCTAATGGTTTTTGGGATTAGGAAGGTTATATTTAATTAAATGTACCAGCATTTGCGTAATTTACTATCGCAATCAAATGGTACACCCTCCCAGCCTAGATCCAAAAGATCTCCGAGAAGGCCGGCCAGTTTTTGATAGCCGTGTCCCCCAAAACTCCTCAAAACGCCAAAACCCACATGAACACTTTGATGCAAATGACACAAATTTTATGTAACAATAATAACAAAAAAAGTGTAAATTTTCTCCTAAAATATTTCCTCCAACTTTTATTTACAAAAATACTCCAGATTCTAGTTAACTAAATTTATTTGAAATGGCATAGTATGCTAGATAGTAGTCCATCTTAAAGTGTTTTTAAATTCACCAAATCATCTAGATGAATCGTGACACTTGTTTGTTTGTATGGTATATTTACATAACACTCGACGAACAGATTGACCTTTCACCCTTCCAGCGTAGAAATAATAGTTTGTATTGACACAGTGCTTTCAGCTCTCAAGAGAACGCACACACCCTAATCGACTTCAACCCCAACACTAGCCTAAGCTAACTTTACACTAAACAACACAGACAAAATTATAATTTTATGGAAAACAACATGTACTGTCAATTATAATAGTCTAAATGTGAACAACATATTTATAATAAATGCTGAAATCACATATTAAGCTAAATAGATAGTAATAAATAATCCAAAAACTGTAAGTAATGAATAGGAAACAACAAAACCAAGCCTACAGAAATCTAGTCCAGCAATCATTAACTGAATCAGGTTTCGACCTATTACGATTTGTTTTATTTTTGGTATTTTTTGTGTATGGTATAAACAGGCACATAGCCAGGATTTCANGGGGGGGTGTTATCCAATGCTATGCTACCCCCACTCTGACCTTTTTGTAAACCCCATTATTTCTCACTTTAGTGAAAGTTTTTAGAGATTTTAAATGGAACTTTTTGCGGTTTCCAGGTCTGTTGGAAAAGCAGAAAGCAACAAATTTTCTAAATGAATTTATGATATTAAATTAACATAATCGAAGGTAACTAATGAAATTAATATATCTATGGAAAAGTGTTCATACAGCACTATGCATCACTTTTAAAATAGTAGTCTTCTGTTATCTTCCTTGGCCATGACATCCAAAACTTCCACAGGTGTGAAAGGCACTGGATAGTGAATTGACATCAGTGCCAGGCCAGTCAATCGTTCACTGCACATAGAGTTTCTTAAGTAGGTCTTAATCCTTTTCAATGAGGAAAATAACCTCTCGACCTCAGCCGTTGACACAGGTAAAGTAGCTAGGACACATAGCAGATATCGGATAGAAGTGCTTATTGCATGCATCCATAGTAGGCATAATCCTATTTGGTATGTCAGGTCGTTTCTTGCATTTACACTTCTCACACCACAAGAGGTATTCTGCCTCAACCGTTGCCTGAGAAGTTGTCTCATCATAGTAGAGGTTTAGTGTTTTGAGTTCGTTCACATGACTTTCATGTGTGTTTTTGTGTAACAAAACCTCTATTACTGAAAGAAAATCCTTATTTTGACAAAATCGTTGCTGAAGATTGACAATAAATCTGTCTACACAAGGCAGGAAGATGGATCTGAAATAGTACTCTTCAAGAGAATCATGGGGAGGGTTATCCCTTTTAGTCTGTTTCTAAACCAGTCGTGGTACCTCAATAACTATTCTAAACAAGTACCTTTTTGTATTGCTTTTAATCTTTCGTTCAATTTCGGAGAGTGTCCAGACCCCATGTACACCCCGCCCCCCCCCCTCCGGTTACGGGCCTGGTAAAGAGTCTAGAAAGACCGGGTACCACTAAAGTACTTANCCCCCCCCTCCGGTTACGGGCCTGGTAAAGAGTCTAGAAAGACCGGGTACCACTAAAGTACTTATGGGCAACTCAAATAATTCAAGATGGCGTCATCCACCATAAAGAAAATTGAGATACTGTGATATTTATTGATCTACTAACAATATCTTTATTTTTTATTTTCTGTTATTTAGAGTTATTTTGACTGCCTAATTGTGTAATTTAATCTCCAACTTAAAAAATTTTTTGTGGTGTCCACAGGTTTTTAATAAATTTAAAGTTTTTAAAAGTTTTAACTTATTTTCTTTTATTTTTGAAGGATACAATACAGATTTTTAGTGGACAGTGGGGCACACATTTCAATTATATGGGAGAAGAGAGTGGAATTTATGAAGATTTCCAAACCGAGATTTGAGATTTCGAGTTTATCAGGTCACAAATGCAGAACTTGGGAGAATTTGAGATGGAATTAGAAATAGGAGGAAGAATCATTCGGGTCGCATTCCAAGTTGTGGAATGTTGGACCAATTCTAGCTACGATGCCATACTAGGCCTACACTTCCTGACAGATTACTCAGCAATGTAAATGTATCAAAGCAGAAGTTAAGATTAGAGGATGTTACGCATAACTTAAATTGAGCCTCTTATTAGGAAACAGTAATGGCAAGTGTAGCTATAAATCAGGGAGTAATTAAGCCTGTCTGTGTTATGGAAGCTGTTCGAGCCCATGTCCATTTGACTGTTGGTGAGAGTCTGTGTCCAGGTACAAAGAAGACTGTAAGGGTTGTGAAGTTTCCAGAGAAGATTAAGGATAGAAGTTGTATTTATTAGGTCGAGCCATTGTTGACGGACGACTTTTTAAACGATCAATGGGTATATGTGGAATGCCGTATTTGTATGAGCTCATTAGATCAGAGTAAGCAAGGGATACCAGTTGAATTGATTAACCTGGGGGGTGCAAAAGTTGAACTAACCAAGAAACACAAAATAGCTGAGTTTCATTTAGTGGAAAAAAGCGACATTCTAGAAGCTGACTGGGAGTCAACTTTAGAAGGGAGTATGTGGAGTTCGAATTAGAGACTTTCAGTTCTGGGAAAAGCCACGGGTAGCCACGTAAATAACTACGGGGGTAGAATAAATGTCAAGATGTGTGTCAAGGAAGACATTGGGAAGAGTATTTATTTCTCCAAAAAATTGAATCACTTTACTGCTGTACAAAGGAAGTCATTTATGTAAAGATGTTAGGACATTTTTCTGGAACGAAGTAATCTACCCTTAACACATATTGTCGAACACCCAATCTATACTAGTAGTGCCAAGCCCATCATTCAGAAAGCTTATCGCATACCGTTCAGTCAGCAAGCATTAGTGCAGGATATAATTGAAGAACTTTGGCCATCACCCATCATCATTGTAAAAAAGAAGACATCGAATCGAGGACAAATGTTCAGGTTTTGTGTTGAGCATAGTGCAATCAACAAGGTCACAACACCAGATATATATCCATTGCCAAACATTGTAGAGACCATTGATATACTAGGGGAATATAAGTTTTTTTTACTGGTTTGGATTTAATTAGTGGTTACCATGCTATAGCTATTAAAAGAGAAGACCAACCCAAGACATAATTTATATCACAAACCGGGGACTATAAGTATCTAAGATTCCTGTTTGGGCTGTAGAATGCACCAGCTACGTTTCAACGATTGGTGGGTTCTGTCTTGAGAGGACTTAGCTTATCCCAAGCCCTCACCTACTTGGATGATATCATATTGTTTTCAAAGGACTTTGAGTCACATTTAGTGCGTATGGAAAATGTGTTCGAAAGGCTAGAGCAAGCAAAATTGTTGTTGTCGTTAGAAAGGTTTCGTTTCACAACCAATGAAACTAGATATTTGGGGTGTATAGTTAGCATGTCTGGATTCCAACAAACCATTCATTTTAAGCACCGAATTATACTATAGGGTGTGTATTGAGTCAACAAATACAGGGAATAGAACATCCGATTGCGTAAGCTTCAAGACAATTGAATAGAGCCGAAGTCAACTACAGCGTTACAGAACGAGAATTGCTAAGCGTAGTATGGGGTATAACGTATTTTAGAACCTATTTGAATGGGCAGAGGTAGTTACGAATCATGGAGCTTTAAGATAGTTTTTCATTTTGAAGGATCTGAGTAGCCGTTTTTTAAGGTGGACATACGGTTGAGTGAATATGATTATTCACTTAAACATAGGCCAGGAGTAAAACATGGCAATGTGGACGGGCTACCCAGAAATATAAGGGTGAATACCTTGAGTAATAGTGATAGTTTTAAGCTGAGTCAAGAGAATGACCCAGATTGTCAAAAGTGGAGGGCTCAACCTCAATTCACAACAATGCATGGGATGTTGTAAAGAGAAAACAAACAAGGTTTAAGGTTAGTTGTACCTCGGGGAGGAAAAGAAAATATTCTGCATGAAAACCACGATTACATGTTGGCAGCACATGCTGGGAGACGATCCACCAATTTGAGAATTGCCGATTCTTATTGATGACCATAAAGACGACAAGATATGGATGACTATGAAGCCAGTTGCGACAACTGCCAGAATATAACTCTGAAGGGAATAAATAGACCAAAATTAATCGAGATACAGGAAGTAACCAAACCTTTTGAGAGAATTGGAATATACATTGTTGGTCCCCTACTTAAGACGTTGGATGGAAAGAAGTACATTATTACAGTGTTATATCATTTTTCAAGAGACTTGGTGATGATACCGCTATCAGATAGGAGAGGAGAGATTGTTGCTAAAGCATTCATTTCCGAGTGGATTTTGAAGTTTGGAGCTATGTCTAGTAACCTATTAGACGAAAGGACTAATTTAATGTTGGATCTGATGACGCAATCGTGTAAATTGTTAAAAGCGAATAAATTATACATGAGTCCAGGATATCCACAGTGTAGTGGTAGAATGGAGTGAGTAAATCAAACCATCAGTAGAATGCTGTCGCATTTTGTCAGTGTGAATCAGAATAATTGAAACATCTATTTACCTTTTGTAACCACAGCATATAGCACCCAAGAACATTCTAGCACTAAGGTAACACCGTACGAAGTGATCTACGGGAGGAAGATGATTACGCTATTTACCAGGATCAAGCTACCTGCAGGATTGTCTAACATCTTCGTATTAGATGTGCTGGCTAAGCTACAAGAACTATGGAGGAGAGTGAACAAGAACAGCCATGAAACGTTCTTAAAACATGCAAGGCAACACTACAAGAAAGCACAACCAACTAAGTGTCACGTCGGTGATTAGGTCTATTTAATGCGTAGCACTCTGAAAAATAGTCAGACTAGGAATTTCCAGACAAAATTTACGGGTCATTGACAATCTTAGAAGTCCTAAGTAAGGTCACCATACGCCTTCAGCTCCCATATCGCTCAATAATAGTTAATGTGGGAAGACTAAAACCATTTTTGTCTAGGAATCCTATTCCAGTTCGGTCTACAGATCCAGAGATTCGTCCAAGTGGTAGACCATGGAAGGCATCTATCAACCAGGAGGTTGACAGGAATTGAAAGATGTCCAGCCTTCATACCCTGGAGACGACACCAGTGGCATTTAAAAAAGTGTGAAACAGCCTTGAGTTCCCGATCCAGAGCTACCAACTACGCTCATGTAAGCATAATGTAAGATCGTTTATATACATTCAACGGTAAGATAGTGCAGTGAGTTTGTAGAGTTATCTATCTGTTAGAGTAAAAGTGCAAATTCAGGAGAAACAAACTATGAGCGAGTCTTGTAGCTTCGACAAGCTGTGTTGGAATGTGTTGATCATTGAAAAGATGATGGACAGAGACTAACGGGATCTTGAATGTTTGTTTGTTTGTTTTGTATCAAATAATATCAACCCGTGTTTTGATATCTTGAAATTATAATTATTATTATCATGTTTGTTGTTGTTGTTATAACTTAGTAATTATGTTTTTGGGGAGAGTAATTTTAACGCTCATGTTGGGAAGGTCATGGGGTTCAACCCCAACAGGATTCCATTTTCATCTAATCATTAGATGCAGGAATAGCCTTTTAACATGTCAGAGGATAGCTATTAAAAAGTTTTGGATTTTGGTATAAAACCCCTATTAGAAGAGCATATGCAATTGAAGGATTCCATTGATATTGTTTAAAAATTAAGAACGGGGCTATTTTAGAGAAGCAATGGAGCTTTACTTGGGCAGTTACCTTCCGAGATTCTCTATATCAGTTAAAGGAAGTCTTTCTATAAATTTAGTGTGGCACTAGGTAGCCTAATTTGGTACCTACCAAGGGTTCCCGTAAGGAAAGGTCCTTGTTCGATCTAGGTGGACAAATACTTAAGAATTTTTTGGAAATTTGGATTCCGAAGATCTGACTTTGTTACAGGAAAGATTAGATCAGCTAGATCTGGAGCAAGATGAACTAATAGTGAACCATGAAAATCAATCACTTTTAGTTTAAATGTGGCGTAGATATTTTTGTGAACGTAGAGGGTACGGCTGGCGTACGCCACTGTATGTAATTTTCCTCCTCTACTTTGGAATAACACCACCACAAGTCCCGTGGACGACGCATCCGTTTAAAAAACAACTATTTGGGAAGTCTTCCATTTTAACAGTGGTGCTCGGGAGAGAAATTTTTTAAATTTCTCAAATGACTCTTGAGTTTGGGGACTCCAGATAAAGGCACCCTTAACTTCTTTGATTGGTGTAAGTGATTAGGCTATCGATACCAGGTTGGGAATGATCCGTTCATAGAAGTTAATCTTACCCCAAGGTATACCCAGTTACCACGACGTATTGGGAGTGGGGAACTTCCGCACGGCCCGTGTATGATCAGGATTCACTGACACCCCTTTATAAGAGATGACAGGACCTAGGTACTTGATCTCTTTCCCTGCCACATTTAGTTTACGGTGATTTATTGACAGGTTGGCCTACATCAACCTTTTTAACTATTACATCTCGTAGGTGTACTTCGTGGTCCTGATAATTTTGAGAATAAATCACTAAGTCTTCAAGACACGAAAATACAAACTCAAATTTAATACAAGCAAATATAGTATGTATCAGTCTTCTGAGTGAATGATCCCCATTACAAAGGCCAAAAGAAATAAAATTAATACAAAAGGTCCTATGTTGGTCACAAAGGCCATGTAAGGTTAGGACGACTCCTTTAAATGTAATTGGTAATATGACTTGTAAGTCAATAACGCTATAAACCCTGGCCTTGCCCAGATATTGAAACACCATCTCGATCTTGGGTAAGGGAGTGGTTTCAAATTTTATTTTATAATTAAACTTTCTATTATCTACTATCAATCTATTTTCTTTATTTTCCTTGGACCAGAGAAAGGCTGGTGATGGATACGGACATTTTAATGAGTGAACTATCCTCATTTTCACTAGGTCGAGGTCATGCCGTTTAAGTATTTGAAATTTGGGAGGAGAATATTGATATGGATTAGAACGCACTGGAAATTTATCTATAAGTTGTATGTCTAAGGTGAGTACCTTAGTACGTCTTAAACCTTAGGATAATACATCCAAAAACTCTCCTAACATGATTTCGAAAAGTTTAGGAAGCTTGTCCCCTTTTTCCCCGGCCACTCCTCTTCTCCTATTCAACGAGGATGGTAATTTAAATCTAAAGCCTTCCTCAAAGTCAAATGAAATACTGTCCTTGATGAGGTTAATTTTCACTCCTGATCTGCGTGTAAATTACTTCTCCAGTATCATACGGGCGATAAAAGACGGGGCAGTTAAAAACCAATATGGCAAAAAAAACTTAGACCTATCTTTTTAATGAATAATCTGATTCTTTGGTTTACATTAAAAAGCACTGGATCAGCAGTATCGAATTGTATGTCGCAGGCCTCCGACTTTACAACCAGTACTTTACTTGCCAGGTTTTCTTAACATTCCTGAGAACAAATATTATGAATCTCCCCGGTATTTAAAAGTTTAAGTAAGGTCTCTCCCATACCGTTATAGGTATACCACTTGGAAAAGTTTCGGAAGGAAGATTCCCGGTTTGTACATTAGGCTTGCACTAGGCTCGCAAGCACCACTTTATGGAACCAACGGGACAAGTGCAAATTAAGTGATCGTGAGCAGAGCACCTAAAACACTTTCGCTTTCCTGGAGCCCCAATGATACATTTATCAATTTTACTGTAGATTGCGTCGCGACCTCGTTCCATCCATTCTTCCCTGTTAAAATGTATGTTTGGCTTTGTTCTTACCCACGCATTCTATAGATAAGCTGTGGTACTAATTATGGGTTGTATTCCTCAGTTAGTAGTGTATTGTAATTAGCAATCTCATATTGAGCAAACTCAAAGTACGCCACCATACTTAACAATTGGGGAACTGATTTAATTTGAGTCCTAAAATTATATATATTTTAAGATCTGGCCTCATATTTCTAAATATCTGATCAAGTTCCTACTCCTGGAAAAACCCTCCGTGTCTTCTCATAAGAGTTTGCATTTCGATAACTTACTTACTAACCGGATCTACGGGCTTCTGTACTCTACTGTGAATTTCCTCTTCTAATAAGTCCCGAGAGTGATATTAAAGAAACTAAATTCAAATAACTGCGTGAACTTCTCCTACTTAGACCAGTTCCCTTTGTTATTCCTCAAACACCATGGCTTGCGCTCTTGAAAAAGTTTGGGAAGGGCTTTAATTACCTTCCCATCATTTACTATATAAACCATTCTTAACTCATTTAACCTCTCCCAGTAATTCATTTGGTCTGAGAGATTGTCAAAACGTAACTTCCATTTACTTTATGCCCAAATTGTGAGAGCTCTTGTTTTATTGAAGTCGTTGCAATCGATTGCATTTTGATTAGTTTTATCATGTCCACGCAGATCTAAAGAATTGTTTTCGTTAGATATGCCCTCATTTATTACATGTGCTGATTCGCCCAGGCTTCCCACCAGCCCTGTATTGGGTGATGGAATTATGGTTTCCGAATTACCTCATGATAAATAACATTTTCCTAATTTTAAGCTCATTTATTCGCATTAATCTAGAATTCCTCTCTTTTCCTTATTTAGCTCTTCGTCATCAACCATGGCTCTATTTGTTCTTAACCTGAGGTGTGACAAAGTTGTAGCTAATTCTCTTTTCTGTTTATGCCTTTTTGTGGATAGTTCAGTACCACCTATTATTGTCATAAATATCCTTACGCGATGTTAAATAAAAGTTACAGACAATTTTAAATTATTATTTTTATTATTATCGTCATGATCAAGAATAATAAACTATGTACAATCTTAGTGGCTAAACCGTTCTATTCTAACAAATTGTATT
>CABFWB010003080.1:0-45544 GCA_902151455.1 Timema bartmani
ACAGAAGCCTCCCCTTTTAGTCGCCTCTTACGACAAGCAGGGGTTACTGCGGGACTATTCTAAACCCCGTCCCGCAGGGTGGAACTAGTTTATTGAATATTCTTTTATACTTGTATGGTATTCTGTTAAATGTTTTAGTCTAGTTAATCTATAATATTACAAAAATATATAGATAATATAAATACGGAAAATGAAAAGAAAAGCATTTAATAAAAGCAAAATGAGCTATGTCTATAATTTGAGATTCCGGTGGGGAGGTCACGGATGATGAGGAGGAGGGAGAGGACAAACACTGAGAGCTTTGAGTTGCTGTGGACTAGGGTTCAAGGGGTTGATGAGATTTTTGAGGAAGTGATGAAGTGAATGTCTCGGTCCGAGGAAACTGCTGGAGGTGTCTGCTGATAAGGTGTGGAGTTATGAATGAACGGATTTAGTGAAATGTTGGTCAGGGAATAAGAAGGAAAAGATGGATTTGGTCTTTTGTTTTTAATACCTTTGATCAATAAATGTAATACT
The DNA here is from genome assembly GCA_902151455.1 of Timema bartmani. Classification (NCBI taxonomy): domain Eukaryota; kingdom Metazoa; phylum Arthropoda; class Insecta; order Phasmatodea; family Timematidae; genus Timema; species Timema bartmani. The sequence goes on from CABFWB010003080.1 coordinate 517, forward strand.
CCCATTTGAATGTCAATTTTTCTTCCTCATTAAAATCTTTAATTGCAGGCAAAGTAAATAAATGATGATTTTCACTTTCGAATCTCAACGAAAAAAAATCAAGAGTTATATGTAATAATAATAATAATAATAATAATAATAATAATATCACTGCGTGTTCAGGTTATACGCATATCTGATAATTACTCTAATGGGGCAGGAATGAGAAAGAAAGCATTTTAGAGGTAATCTACCCGCATCCGTGTGATAGGAGTGATAAACCATTTATGAAAAGCCACCCTCTGTAGACCCGACCAGTATTCGAACCCCAACCTCCCTGTCATCAGCGGGCCAGTCTAAAACGAGAGTGACGCCTCATACCATTCGGCCACTGAAGGGGGTAGCTATAATTATTGAATCTGTCATTTGAAAAAGGAGGCTAAGTCGAAGTTTGATTTTGTACATGGGTTTGTACACTTAAATATAACAAGTTCTGAAATTGACACAAATATAACAAGTTCTGAAATTGACACAAATATAACAAGTTCTGAAATTGACACCTGTCTCCGTAGGGGTAGAAGGGGGATTACCGTACACATATTTCTGTAAATGACAGATATAATTGAAGGCGAGTGATTCGTGCAGAAACCTAGCGATGAATCTTACTTACTATAGTCTGATTTTTGTTGGAAGAACTGTTTGGAGCCGCTTCGATGGTCGCGTGGTCTAACGCGCTGCTATCGTGTTGGACTAGACTGCCGAAGACGGGGAGATCGGCGTTTAATCCCGGTCGGGTGCACTGAGTGTGGTTTTTCTAAATGGTTTTCCACTATCCATCAACGCAAATGCGGGTGCATTTCATCTCTACTAAACCTTCCTAATCCCTATATTATTAGTGTGATTAGTACATAGGCGTATAATACGAACGGGCAATAAGACGCGGTGCTAATAAAAATAAGAATAGTTTAGAAAGTTTAAAAATATTTCTTTGCGACCAACATTAATAACATTATACAATATTATTAATATTATTTTATAGGTATTGCCAATATCTATTAAAAGCGACAGCCGAAGATCACATGACTTGACGTATGAATATATTAAAATTGTGTTAGTAACTTTAGTAACTACCACATACTACCAAAATCAGAATATAGGTAGTTGAGTGAAGTCAACATAGTAAAGGATTGCGTTAAAACAAATACTTTAGTAATTTCATACATATTTTTTAAATAAGAAGTACTTTAAAGGTACATAGAAATAAGTGAGAGTTCTCAACACTAAGAATATTGTCTGTAGCATATTGTGAACACCACACCACACCCTAAATCTTAACTAGAGTGAATCGATGTAGTAAGGGCGTACAGAAATTACCTTTGTAATAGTGTGGAACGCCGTTTAAAGGGCGGGATTACTTTGCTCAGGGAATGTCGATAGTCACGATCACTGGCTCCGGAACCACCGTGTGTGTTAGGACATATAGAAGTGATAGTCACGATCACTGGCTCCGGAACCACCGGGTGTGATAGGACATATAGAAGTGGTAGTCACGATCACTGGCCCCGGAACCACCGGGTGTGATAGGACATATAGAAGTGGTAGTCACGATCACTGGCCCCGGAACCACAGGGTGTGATAGGACATATAGAAGTGGTAGTCACGATCACTGGCCCCGGAACCACAGGGTGTGATAGGACATATAGAAATGGTATTCACGATCATTGGCCCCGGAACCACCGGGTGTGATAGGACATGTAGAAGTGGTAGTCACGATCACTGGCCCCGGAACCACCGGGTGTGATGGACATATAGAAGTGGTGGTCACGATCACTGGCCCCGGAACCACCGGGTGTGATAGGACATATATAAGTGGTAGTCACGATCACTGGCCCCGGAACCACCGGGTGTGATAGGACATATAGAAATGGTATTCACGATCATTGGCCCCGGAACCAACGGGTGTGATAGGACATATATAAGTGGTAGTCACGATCACTGGCACCGGAACCACCGGGTGTGATAGGACATGTATAAGTGGTAGTCAAGATCACTGGCTCCGGAACCACCGGGTGTGATAGGACATGTAGAAGTGGACGGTAAAGCAGATACACATAATACCACGGACTATAAAATTAAATAGATATTCAGACCTTCAGTGAAATCCGATATATTAGTACATTATGGCAGTGTAATTATATATTATGGAACATAGACTATTAGTTGGTTGCAATTGAAGAGAGTAAAATGAGACGTTTTGTCCACTGCATTTTATTGTTACTTTGTGTCTCATTTTACTCTCTTCAATTGCAACCAACTAATAGTCTATGTTCCATAATATATAATATATATGATATGTCGTTTCTATGACGAATTACGGTAATAGTTTATGTAAAAATATAATGCAAATTTGTTGTTTAAATCGGATTTAGATTAATTATAAGTGAATAGTCAATAATTAATTGAAAATGTTTAATATTGACATATACTTAATGTCTTTCGAGAACAAGTTGATATGAAGCTCTCAGCTTAGTGATTTTATTCCCAAAGAGTTTGGTATTTATTGTATGTACATCCATTACCAGTCAGCTTGTAAATATAAAATAAGGAGTTTGAAATAGGAGCAATTTTTTTTTAAATCCGCACGTAGGCCCATGAACGTTTAGTCTAAACTCCATTCACGGTAGGAATTACTCTCTGAAAGGTCTTTTTTCCTACCAATATCCTACTATATAATAGAGTTCAGGTAGAGAAAAAGACCTTTCAGAAAACAATTCCTACGGTGAACAGACTTTAGTTGAGACAGCAGTGGATCTGTAGGAATCGCTGTATCAAGTATCGCCTGATTTTATGACATGGATAGAAGCATGTTGATTGGTGCTTTATGCCATCATCGGAGGATTCTCCTAGAGTTGGCAGAATCTAGTTGGTTGTGCTAGAACTGGACTCAAGAGAGTTAGAGACAATCAGTCGTGTGGGCAGTTGCCCAAGTGTGAATAGGTGTCGTGAAGTGTCTTAAAATACGGCCGTGTGCGTGTTTTTGTGTGACACTCTTTCAGAGGGATTGGGGACCTTGGACCGAAATATAAATTGTGATTTAATCTCAGAGGTGACCGGGAGACGGGTGGACCCAACGCTCGTCAACTACGACAACTGTATATCAGTGCATTTGTATTTAATAAACCTGGGCACGGGACGAGTCCTGGATAGTTCAGTGCATTTGTATTTAATAAACCTGGGCACGGGACGAGTCCTGGATAGTTCAGTGGAAGAATCTCCTCCTTCCCATCCCCTAAAGATTTTAAAATATAGAAGATCAACCAACCTTCAAAAAATTACCAAATATTATTACTATTTAAGAGCGAATATTAGATAATTATGATTCTTATGGCGATTGCACTAATCTAATTTATTTCAAATACCTATTCAATAATAATAAACGAAAACAAAATATAATATAGCGTGGGACTTGTTGCAAAATATGTGTCGATTCAAACACTCTCTCCCCTTGAGTTCACCTCTCACTGCAAATCAAAACCTAATATTTACAATAATAGTTTACTAGGTAGTCTTACTCTTTTCCGTCTTGGGTTAATGTGTAAGCAACCAAAATGTTCCACTGCCGGGACTATAGACAGATGACTGCAGTAATCTGAAGACACCTGCAGGAGATAAACACGTTGATCAGACCTTAAAGGTTCTCCTGAGGCAGTCTTGAGAAGTAATAGAATCACTGCTCCATCCGGACCAGAAACCAACTCTTGCACTATCGCTAAGGGCCACTCTAGTTTGTTTTTTTAACAGTGTCACTGTCAACGAGCACTACTCCACCAATTTCTATCTATCGACTACCGTATCGTTTCTGTTTATACTTTACTCTCTTTTGCAAGTTAGAGAAAATCACCTTATCGCGTTCAGGTACTCCCACTTCTCGGACTGCCTGTAAAAACATGGCCGTAAGTCCTCAGAATCTTCTGACAATGTCTTGTGAGGCAGTGAGAATACTGAAATAAGATTGCTAATATTACGGCATACTCCAGGAGAGAACCTAGATGGACACTCCGTCCACCCTTAAAGATAGCAGCAGTCTTTCCTTAAGGTGCGGCCGAAGGGAGCGCAAGTATTATTACAGTTTTTCTAGCATTAATTTTTTTTTTTGCCAAAATAAATCAAATATTTCTCCAGTAGCAACATAGAGTTTAGCTTTCTGCACATGCTAATATCAACAGATCTTGAATATCTGTCAAGAGTGTCCTGGAATTTTGTCAAAACATTTTCTCTTTATTTAAAAAGTTTTGACAAAATTCCAGGACACCCTTGACATATATTCAAGATCTGTTGATATTAGCATGTGCAGAAAAATAAACTCTATGTTGCTACTGGATAAATATTTTATTTATTTTTGCCAAAAAAATGTAAGATTACTCGCGCTCCCTTCTTCCGCACCTTAACTGATTAGAGTATTGCCCGATCTTAGAAAATGTAACACAGAGTAATTCGTCAAGGTAAAGCTTTCTACCTTTCGGAGTAAACGTAGTGTTCGATTTATCCAAGAGACAACATGATCGGTATGGTGCCCTTGATTGCAAAATATAAAAATCCGTTTATGAATTGCTAGAAAATATTGGTAATGTACCTAAATCGAGCCCTGACTTGCCTCGGTTAAATAATGAAACTCGTAGTAGAACAGTAAGTTGCAAAAAAGTAAAAACTAAAGAAAGCTTCTGACCGACTTTGATGTAATTTATATTCATCCGTAGCTGGGTATGTACTCAGCCCTTCGGCTGGTTAGTACTGCCTGCACCATCTGGTAGAAATCCCATGTACTCTACGAGTTCAGGAAGTGTGGTGGTTACCCGTTTCCTTCTACACTGAATTTCTATGAGCGTGCAAAAAAATGTTTAACAATTTCACCGAAAAAGGTATTTTCGCACACTTTACAAAGTTATTTTGCATTTCAAAATTGATATGGGACCGATTACCTTACTTCCCCTCCAAAGAAAATTGTGCTACGAGTTTTTAACGCTAAATAAAAATTCTTCAATCTCGGCGAGGTTTGAACCCAAGAACATCGGGTTCTGAAGAAAGCATTTTACCACAAGAATATCGAGGTCGAGAGACTATTACTATTAACTTTGAAATTAATTTAAATTTAGTCAGGCCTTTTTTATCTGTTCATTATTATAAGACCTTCATGGGAAAAAAATAAACTGATTCTTATGAGTTATACATATTTCAGGACTGCAATCAATGACGCTTCAAAGCTTTATTGACGTGTCATTTTATTTATATTTATTGTATTGTTTTAATGATATTTATCATATTATTTGTTGTATATTAACGATTTATTTTACACGCTGTTGTATTTTTTTTATTCAAATTAAAGTAATAACCAGGATCAAGAGATAATATTATGGTACCCATGAAGGTACTTTTAATTGAGGGATGATTAGAGAAAAAAAATTGTATTTTTTATTTAGTCTAAGGTGTTCAAGTTATTTAATAATAATAATAATAATAATAATAATAATAATAATAATAATAATAATAAATGACATTAATATATTGAAGTTATTTTATGTAATCTGTTAAGATCGACAATAGCCGTTGCTCTTGCGAAGACTAAATTTTTTTGAAAATGCTATGAGAATAAAATTAAATCAGGAAAGGGGAAAAATCAGTTTTCGCACTCAACACGTTGTAACATTGAACGAATGGCCTTAAAAAGTAGAGTAAAAGAGAGTAAAAGGGGGGGGGTGAAAACCACCCTTTCATATTCTCATAAATCCTGGCTGTAATGACGAGGAATATCATCAATGATGAGGCTCAGACCAGGAATGTGGTACTTGAAGTGAATGGAAGAAAGTGTGTGTGTGTTTGTGTGTGTGTGTGTGTGTGTGTGCAATGTTTGTTATTCAGCTCATTGAAGAACGCCCCCTAAATTGCCTCCCTCTCTTCCAACCCTATCTTAGCTAGCCCGGGCGCACTGTTTACCCAGAGTGGCGGGACCTTCTCGGGGTCGAATAGGGCAAGGAGGGAGAGTTTGAGGATTTGAAACTGTGACGGCCTCCATTTCTCCTCTAGCTAAAGTTGGAGGGGGATCATGATTCAGCAAACACTTCTCCCCCGCATTTCGGGTTGCGTCTTAAAGGAATAACTGGACAAATGCCACAACTTTTAGTAAAGGTTTTTATTCTTTTAGAAAATTAATTATTTTTTGTTTTTTTTTTATAATCATGAATATCATCATATTATAAAGAAGAATAAAAACAATTTTAATAAACATTGGAACTTTTGATAAAGAGAGTATAAATTATTGCTATAAATTATAAAACTCTACAACATTGTTAAAGCTTGTTGCATTTTAAAGTGCGTAACTTCGCTTACATCGCAAGTCAAATTGGTTACTATAAATAGCAAAGAATCAATGCAATATATTAATTAAAATGCTAAAAATGAATATTAAATATGTAAAACTTTACCAACAAAATTTTACAAGGAACAAAACAAGCTTTAATAAAAGACGGAGGTTAAACCATTATTACACACTAGCTGAAGTACCTGGCGTTACCCGCGTCAATGCTTTTGTTTTCTTCAAACACAGAAAAAAAAATCCTCTTAATTTTATTTCTTCCGACAAAGTTTTTAATTAATTAAAAAAAAATCTAATCCAAATTTTAAAATTTCAGCTTCGACGTGCATATTTTCGTGCACAGGGGCTACTAATTTTTAAATTTCAGACCTCAGTGTGCGGTAGGTATCGAGCAATGCTCATAACAAACAAACAAACAGACAGATATACAAACTATTAATTTTATTAATATAGATTAGTACAGTCATATTATTAACATGGTTTTATTTACTTACTCTATGGTATCAGGAACTCTAAAGTTCATTCCCGTACTAACAAAAGTACGCCACCTATCCCTATCTTGAACTAATTCTATCCAATCCACCTCATTACACTCTATCCCTATCCGAGTCTAGATTACTGGTATCTTCCCATGAGGTTTGCCAGTCGATACTTTAAGCATAGTTCTAGTTTCTCCCATTCACACTTCCTGTCCTGTTCAGCGTAATCTACGCTATTTGATTCCCCTAACAATGTCTGGTGATGAGTAGATGGTATGTAACTTATCATTATGTAATCTCCTCGGCTCTCCATTGTCTTCATCCTTTTTTTGGAGCAAATATTTTACTAAATACTTTGTTTTAGAACACCCGAAATTTCTTCTCTTCATGAAAAGTAAGAAATCATGTTACACAACCATAAAGAACAACCGGTAAAACTAATGTTTTGTAAATTTTGGGCTTTAATTTTTTATTTGCGTCGCGTCTTAATATCCGTTCGGGTTATACGCTTATGTACTAATTACGCTAACGGACTAGGGATGAGGAAGGTTATATTTAGAGGAAGTATAACCGCATTTGCGTGGAGAAACAGTAAAACAATTTTTTAAAACCACTCTTAGTACACCAGATTGAGATTCGAACCTCGATCTCCCCGTCATCAGCAATCCAGTCTACTGCGAGAGTAACGTCTAAGACCATGCAGCCACCAAAGCAGGTTTTAATTTTCGTGACAAATTCTTCTTCTTCTTCTTCTTCTTATTATTATTATTACTATACCAGTAATACCTAGTCAATAGCTTTATGTTTTGTCTGCTTACGTTCGTTTACGTGTTAAATAATTTTAAACCCCAGATAAAAATACATTAATAATCTGTGATGTTGTTTCATAAGAACAGTTTCTAACCCTATAGTTTTCACATTGTGGTAAGCGTTTATTTGTTCATAGCTTTTTATGTCTCAGTGAAAACGATACACAATAAAATACCTATAAAGTTCACGAGTAAAGTTTTCACTTCCAAAATTCTTCATGTATGAGATATTTCCTCGTATTTCGACAAAGTGAGCTTGAACAGTTTTCAATACACCATTTCAAGTGTTTCTTCTTTCAATAGTAGACAAACACAGTCTTTTTTTTTTTTAACTTAAAAGCTAAATGCATTTTTATAAACATAAAGACCGTCTCTAATGAACGAATTTATTCGTTACGAGATAAAATTAAGGAAGTTTTTTTTATATAAAGCACCGCGTATTATTACACGTTCGGGTTATACGTTTAAGATTGTATATATATATATTATTAAAATGTAAGTGTAAGCTTAAATAGTGTTGTGAAAGCCAAGAATTAAACCGTTTTCTGTCATGAGTAAATATTATTACTATTGAAGGAAGTTTAACACAAAAGCATGCTAACGGTCACAAGTGCCGTTTACATAATAAAATCCTGATGTGGGAGAAACTAGAGATAAAACACCTGCTATAAAACAGCAGTTGCAAGCACTAGAATAAATGGACGATACAAACATATTAAAATATACCAAAATAGTTGAAACTAATTTCAATATGAGATAATATCCCAGTCTATAAGAGTGAACTCAGATGTAATTTAAAAGATTAGCCTGGCGTATAAAACGAAGTACACATGACTCTCATCAGCATTGTCACGTAATAAAAAACGAAGGTCACCGTTAAAATCAAGAGCCAGGCGAATAGGGACATATTTGCGGCACTCCACCAAAATGTGGTACACACTAAGGGGAGCATCGCAAAACTCACACACTGGAGGTGGATCCCCTCTCAATAAAAATCCATGGGTCAACGATGTGTGTCCGACGCGGAGTCTTGTCACGATGACCTCCTCTCTTCTAGATTTTCGTATAGAAGAGGGCCACCGCGACACACCGTCCCTTATGGACCGCAGTATAAGTATAGGCCTACAGTTTTGTTTGTTATGTCAAACATCCCCCAGATATACATTTTAAACTAAATCATTAAAGCGAGTTTTGAAATATTCCAAATTTTTGAAAATAACTAATCGGTAAGCTACCCCTTAACGAATTTTTACCCAAAATACAAGTGTGCAGTATTGTTTGTCTAAAACACGACCTAAATATCAATTATTTTAAACAAAATTGTTAGAGACATAAGCAAAATTTGAAATTCATATAAAAAAATCTGTAGTAAAAAAAATAACTTAGCAGTAAACTACCTGTAATTTGAGGGCTAGGGTCAGCATTAAAAAAAATTCCCGCAGCATTGCCTTATAATATCTAAATATCACGTTTGAACAAAATCCATCAAACCGTTTCATATCTGTGGCCGGGGACAAACAGAATTGTAAAATTCACTTTTTTTGGTTCACACAAACATAAAACCTGAAGGTTCATCATAATTTTGAAGTCGAGAATTTTCATGATTACAATACTTTCTCTCGATATGAGAAAGTAAAAAGCTGAATATACCAAGCTAGGAGTAGTAAGCGACCCCTTGGTTGTTTGTGGGCTGTGCAGGGGTATTCAGGGGTGTCAGAATGTGCCCACAGCCGGGGTCGATCAATAAAACCCCTGGGTTCCTCGCAGCTTCTGACCATCACTGGAGTCGGTGTGAAGTCTAGGAGGGGGAAATTCGCGCTCTGTCAACAACGCAGCTGCTCCAATTCGCAAATATGACTTATTTTTATACATAAAGATGTTTGAAATACTCTTAGACATTGGAATGACTTGAGGTTTGAGTTTTCACAGTAGAGTTTTACAAATAAGTAAAATTATACTTTTAGGGCCTAGATATTATGTCTAGCTCGTAGTTAGAGGAGTTGACAACAAGTTTATAGCTTGTTCGATTCCAAGAGTAGTTGTCAATTATACTAACTATTCAATTAAGTGGAAAATGACAACCTAAACACGTGAACCAAACCCGGGACCTTTAACTTTGAACACCAATGTTCTACCACTGAGCTAACCTGGTTAATTTCGCATCAGTCAGGTGAATTGTGAGATAAGATTTGAAATATTTTGATAAATTTTCTAATAGTAAGTAGATTTTATTTATTGTACCTTTTGTATCAGGGTGGATTTAAATATTAATAATAAATGTATTTGTCTCGATTTAGTAAGAGTCAAAAAATATATTATAATTAATGTTTAATCATTATTGAGTTATTATTTGAGGTGATAAACCATTCAATTTATAAGGTAGCTAGTTTTTTAAGAAGTGAATTCGGCTCATAAACTAAATCTTTTGTAAGAGTGTGCAAAAATCGACATATTTTCAATTCTAAGTTAGAATTGTGCATAGCTTATATAACTTTAGACATGTTAAATACAAGTGTTTTATTGCAAAAAATGTATATAGTTTAGCCCAAAATTGATAAATTACGTTACTATTGCAACATTATTACAAACTGTATATATAAAAAAGGTTAAATGTGTGTATGCTGGCTCTCAATATCTTTTAATCGAAGAAGCGAAGTGAAAATTTTCGAAGATTCGTACAGACGTACACTCATATTCTATTGTCCATCCATTCACGGATTGACTTGGGTTAGAAATGTAAATAATAAAAATTAAAACGTCAACGGTTTATTTATGTTTAAAGGTGTGACATATAATTCTACACTTAGCTATGTTGGATATAACTCTCTCACCTCGACGTTTGGCTTTATTAACAAATTTAAAAACCTTATTTTGAATGTGATGTAAGATGTATTGCCAGGTTGAAACAAACACATATTTTTAAGAGACCTCTGTGATGTTATTTTTGCTAAAAGAATTACTTAAAATATAAATTTAATAGTAGGTTTACTCAGTCTTTAAAATACGTAATTACGTTGACAACTTTACTGGGTTTTTTTCCCAATCACAACTCCTAAAGTTTTGAATATTAATTATTTATTTACAATTAAAAATCAACTTACCTTTATTTCACTATGTTTATTTCGGAACTGTTATGATCTTAATTTATTTTATGTTCTTGGACGCTTACAACATCTGGCTGTCATTTGAAGAACTAATTGCCCCTAGCGGAAGAGATTATTATTCTCGTTTGGATTTTTGGTGGGAAATTTAAATTAATTTTAAAGATGATTTATGTTTATTCGTCAAATTATAATATTAAGTTATTTTTATAATTATACTTTCACTGTCTAAAGAGTTAAGATATTTTTTTTTATAAATCTCAGCAACTAGTTTTCTTCTAGGCCGGAAATTATTTAAAAAAATAAAGAACATATTTGTGGATTGTTAATGTTTTTGTTTTGTTGACTCGAAAAAAGTGTAAAATATTATAAAATATAAGCCACTAAAAAGAAAAAAAAAGTAGAATTGCTACCAGAGATCATCAGTCTACATTATTTGATGAGACCAAATTCATCATCTATCATCATCCTGTTGCTAGAAGTTTAAATTACATTTTTAAAGAACTCATTATTTTAACATGCTATACAAATATTTCAAACCTGGTGTTATTTCATCCAAAAGACTATCTATGTATCATAATTAATAACTATTATTTTGTCATCACAATTCAAGTGAGAATCTTACATTTTTAAGTATTGCCCCAACAATACTTTTATTAATTTTGTAACATAGGAAGCATGCTTTACTAGGTAAAGTTAATTTAAAGGTTTTTTTATCTTCAACAATAATTACAAACACACTATAAATTTCATTGTGTAATTTATTTATAATATTAATGTACATTGTATTTTAAGCATTACATTCCATTTATAGAGAGTTTCAGTAGGTTGGATGACCATTTCAAGAATAATAATAATCTGCTCCAGGAAAATATACAGTCCATTATTGTAAGTGTCCAACTTAAGTTAAACTTAAGGTAAAGTCCAAGGGTCTTGAGAAAAGGTGTATTTCGTCTTACCGCTGAGCAGTTACTCGGGATTTACTTATTGAATAAAAAAATCTACCTACCTCAGAAATTAAAAGGGGTTGGTAGTTGGCGCCCAATATATTTAATTGACTAAAATTCAAATATTCATACCTAATAATAAATCCATTTTTTTTACATGTATTCATATTTTTTTCACCACACCTCTCCAAAATTTATAGGACATCTCTGGCATAATTTTCTCTTCGCCACAACCAAGGACAAGAATTACCTGATACGGTACAATATATCTTCTATGTTACAGATTTTTTTTTAGAACCACGTCTTATTACCAGTTCCGCATATTATGTACTAATTATGACAATGAATCAGGGATAAATAAAGTTCAAATTTAATGGAAGTGTATTCGCATTTACGTGGAGGAAGAGTGAAAAACCATTTAAAAAAAACTATTCTCAGTACACCCGACCGGGATTCGAACCCAAATCTCCCTGTAATCGGCAGTCTATTCTAGCACGAGAGTGACACGTTAGTCTATGCAACCACTGAAGTAGGTATCTCTTCTATTGGTGGTTGTTTATTTCAGTGTTCATTTTAGTGGTAATTTTAATGGTTGATTCATTTAGAACAAGGCTACTTTCCTGTTGATTTTGACGTTCTTGGTTGTAACGTTATTTGCCACCCTATATTTTTTCCAATCTTTGTAAATAGTTTCCAATTTATTTTCGTTTGAAACACGCTGTTGCCGGCGTGAAAAATAATACTATTTACATACATTAAAAAAATAAAAGGACGGAAGGAAGAACGTCTAACACTGTTTTAAATAATTTAAATAATTAATTTTGACCTAAGGAAGAACACTTACCTTTTATTAAACATAATAATTTCCTTCTAAGAAGTTTGTTGAATTTTCTCTATTTATTTTAAACGTCGGCCATGATTGATTTCAAGGCATGCGCAGATCTGTTAAACAAGTGAGTGGCGGGTCTCGCGATTGTAAAAGAAGACAATAAAAGGAAAAAGACATAATGTAAATACCTCCAAACTAGCGCGCGTTTAAATTTTGACAGATGGAAATAAACATTTAATTGTTTTAAGAAACATTGTTCATATTCATTGACATATATTTCAATATTCATATTAAATTTGCATTTTATTTTTATATTCTCTAGTCCATAACCAACATTTTATCTTTGGTTTTAATTTATTAGTTTTCTCTTTGGACTTGGAAGAATATAGAACGTTTTTAAATTTGATTCTTGGAACACTTTTTGAAAGGAGATTAGGGTCTTCTATTTCGGCGTTCTTAAAGTATGGAATTAAATTTGTGTGGTGTCTTGAAAAATTTATTATAAAAGGGGAAACTCGTTTCCAAAGTGTGATATTCATATATCAATGGAAAGCTGAGTGTCCAAGGAAGAACTAGAGCCTATTGGTATTCGAAAACTGTGAATCATTTATAATTAAGAAGAGGAAACAAATTTTTTACATTTTTGCTGTTTCAACAAAGCATATTTTTTTCTTGGTGAGATCCAGCCAAACCTTCATCCATAAATATATATATAATTATTTTCTTTTATCACCAAGAATCCAGGAATAATATAAAACCTTATTAGAAAGAAAAAACTAAATATATTCAGACACTTTATTAAATCCAATGTTTTATTTTATGTAAAAATATTAATGCTATTGATTTTTTTTTACAATACTAAATATTTATTTTTGTTGTTTTATTCACAACTCCATAATACAATATATTTTATTTTTATAATGTCATGTTAGAATTGTATTTACTTAGAATTCCATAGGTAGGATTGGGATGTGGTAACAAGGAAACAATAATAATAATAGCCCACATACATTTTAAGATTTTTTTTAAAATTGTAATTTAAAATTAGTACATTTAATTCAATGATCCATTTTATTTCAATTGTTCATGTTTTATTTTAAGTATTCTTTCAACTCTTTTAGGGACTTACAGCACACCATTGTTGTAGGTAAGGTAACATTAACATTGTAATATCCAGATAAACGTTCCCGAGCACACCCAGTGGTCTCGAGTATTAAAAGTCATCGTGCCTTTGTCAAAGTTAGTCGAGCTGAAGTTTATTTTCATTTTATTTTTTATTATTCTTTCTCCTAGTTCCTAGGAGTGGCGCCCAATACATAAATTTATTCATCTCGACGTTACTTTTTGTTGAATAGACATTACATTTTTATTAGATGGTCTACCTATGTTATGCTAGGTTATGATCAGTAGCGTCCGGTGAACTAAAACATACAGGGTTGAAAGTTTCGTGGTTTTTGATCAGGCTTGCAAGAGATTGGAATATGACAAGAGGTCAAAGTTCCAATTTCAGGGAGATGGATTCCACACATTATTTACTATTGAGTTTTTCCCTTTCTAAAATAGTGCTAATGCAAATATATAGCTCTACTCATAATTCTAGTACCTTAGGTAAAATCATTAAATACCTTGGTATTATATTTAGTCCGACCATTGAAACAATATATAGACTGATATTTTTTAATCATGCACTCAGGTACGTCTTGCAAAACAAATTAACTTTTATATAATTCTTTTTTTTAAATCACCACACCTTATTACCCATCCGGGCTATACGTAAACGTACTAATTACGCTAATATATTAGATATAAGTAAGGTTTAATTTTGATGAAATGTACCCGCATTTGCGTGAAGGTATAGTGGAAAACTATTTAGGAAAAACCACCCCCAGTACACCCCATTTCCCCATCATCGGCAGTCTAGTCTATAGCGAGAGCGACGTCTTAGACCATGCGGCCACCGAAGCGGGTTTTTATATAATTCCTTATGTAAATTCTTCATAGGTTTAAAAAGCCCGTTTCCCACACTAGATAACATCTAGCTTATGCAAATAATACATTTCGAACCAGACGTAACATCGTAGTGCAATTTTCTGTATTCTAATTTAGAAAATTAATAATATTTGAACAATATAACATTTTTTAAATAATTATTTTAAAATTAAAAAGCCATCAAAGTGATCTCCTTTCCACTGTTGTCAAGTGAAGAATGCAGAAAAACTGCGCTTCGATGCTACATCTGGTTCGAGTGTATGAATGCACCTGAATTCCCGATTAATCGTAATTAATAATCACCGTCATAAATTAAGGGATTAAAACTAAAGTGTGAATTATTACGCTCCTTATCAACAACTTAAGGTAGCCATTGTAGCAGCCTAAAATATATAGACAGATTCTTTTGTTTTTGCATTTGTTTGTTCTTAATTTTAACGTTAAATCTTTGCTTGGACATTTAATTAGCTAAATGGATGTTTTAACAGGTAATAAAATTTATTCATCGCTGTACTTCTAGTTTTCAGTAGCTAAATATACACACAAAACCAATTAATGAAACCAAACCAAAGACAAATATTTGGCACAGAACAAAAATAACCACGCTGAAGAATAATAAAGTATGGTAAGCGTATGATAGAAAGGCTTCGAAAATACAAATTTTTTTTTACATTCTATGTCGATATTATATTACTAGTATTATTTTTTTAGGTGTTGATACTTCCTAACAAAAATAAAAGCTGTAGATAACCTAACTTGACGTATGAATGTATGAAAATTGTTTTAGAAGTTTTGTAATACAGGGTTCGGCAGACACACCTGACAAGTTTTAAAAAAAAAAATATTTTAAAAAAAATCAATGATATACATTTTAAAAATAATATTTTAACACAACAAAAACAAGGAGATTTTAATTTTCCTCGTTTCTTTACTTCTTAAAAACTACGTCCTTCAGGGTGTTTTCATTGGATTGCCCAAATTGTTGTAGCCGTCTGTGTATCGATCGGCATTGACCATCATCCCTTTAAAAGAAATAAGGTCCAATTATGCAAAAAGACGACACAGCACACCATAATGTAATTTTATAGCACTATGCAAAGGCTGCTGATGAATCTCCTGGGGGTTTTCTGCGGCTAGGTAACGGTGATTTTGTTTATTGACTGCTCCAAAAAGGTGAAAATGAGCTTCATCCGAAGGAAAGATATTGTTCAGCATGTCAGGGTTCTCTTTCAGTAAATTTATCAGAAATCTACAACAGTTGATTCTTTATATTTATTTGTGAGTAAATGAACCACTTGAATTGTGTAGGAATGGAATTTTAAATCCTAAATAATCCGTCTAACAGATCGATCTGACAGGTTGAGAGCAGTAGCATGCTTGACTATTGATCGTCTTGGACTACGGGTGATTGAATCCAACACTCGAGCAGTATTTTATTTTATTCGAACAGATCTTGGCCTACCTTGCGGTTTTTCATCCTTAATAATAACAGATACTTCTCCTCACCTTTTTAAACCCAAAGAAGGATTGAGTTGCGTGATGGTGCATCCTTTCGGTTAAATTATCGCCGAAAGTCTCACTGTATAGCAGTGATGGTTGGTTTTAATAAATATCTCAACCACCGTGATACTGTCCAGCACACTACAACGCTCCTTGGCAAACTAAACTCTAAGGGTTCGGCCAGACTGACAAGCGACTGGGTGGCCAGACTGGCGAGCGAGCACGTGATTAGCAGATAGCTCTCGATAATTGTTGACGAGGAAGCTCCGAATCTTGGTTCAGTGAACTGAGGGCGGTTTTTAACAAGTGATTTATTGTGGTTTTCTCATCCTATCTCCACGCTAGTGGTGATTATTATTTGTAAAGGCCTACTTTGATAATATTGAAGTATTTTAACATATCAGTTTTATACATATATATATATATAGGTATGATTTATGATCTTACCAATTAAATTTGGCCGTTAGTAGCAAGTGTGCTAAGCCTATCGATAGTAATAAAAATGTCAAAATGAGAAGTTTTTCTAGCACTCAATGAACCAACATACAATAATATTGGCTAGCGCCTGTAAACTAGACTGTTTCGGGTCGAGCGCGCGCGCTTGAAAAATAGAACCAGTTCTATCTTTCAAGCGCGCTCGGTCAGTTGCTCGCCCAGTCTGGTCGTCTCCCCTAAGGTCGGTCTTACCATCACCCAAAAGCGCGGCATCGCTACCTATTGGAAGCGCGCGTGGTTACTGTTTTAAAACCGTCAGCTGTTTCTGTTATATTAAAAAAAATTATCTGAATCTGCCTGTAGTAACGCAAATTTATTATGGGACAGGAAAAATATAAATGACAACGAACTAAATAAGCGAACAAAACACGAGGCAAACCTTTTACTTTATTGATAAAGAATGTTTTGTGATCGTGAAAAATGTCAATCTCGAGATGAGTTTTGATATTTTACGTGCCCCCCGGACCCAAAAAAATAGTATTACAATTATGTGTGTCTGTCTTTCCCTGGAGTTAAAAGTGAAAAAGGTTTGATGAATTTTGTTCAAACTTGATATTTAAATGTTATATGGATTATGGTCATACCTTGCAGCTTTTTATTCCACTATTATATCCCTAAAATTAAGGGTAGTTTACTAATGACATATTTTAGAATTTTTTTTATTAAAATAAAAAGTTTTTGAAGAAGCATTGTTCAAAATTTAGGCCTATAATTGAAGTGAGTTTCATATAATTATTAAAATATTATCTGTTTTTCTAAATAAAAAATAGGCCAACTAAAGAGTGATTTTCTGATAAATGATTTTTAAAGTTTTTGCTATAAACTATAATATACTATATAGAAATATAAGTTAATACTTAGATATTGTTATTTAAAAATTCGAGAATGATGATTTCAAATTAAAGAATTTATAAATGTGACTACTAAGGATAAATTCCTATACAACATAAATACACTAGACAAGTTATTTATACGTTTGGAATGTCAATAATCTTATAAAAAAATTTCATATTATTTAAAATATTTCATTGACTCAATAATTGGACATTTAAAAGAGTTAAATGGTCAAACTATCATTCATAACATATTAAAATTCCAATACAAGCGTAGTTTAATACAAGAATGAAAAATATTAAACTTATTTAAAACAACACGTTAAAATAAATTTAACATATCCAGTCAAAAGTTTTGATTACTATATATATAAAAGTTGAACCTACAACCAAATGATATAGTATCACCGATAACTGTCAAGGATAGCTCTATCACATAAAATAAGCACCGAAAAAAGTATCTTGGATTTGTATTGACACTTTATTTTTGTTTTGTACTATTTACTATGTATATTTATAATTGTATCAACATATATAGCAAAATAAATCTTCGTCAATAATTACCATGTGAGGCTTAGTGCAAGAAGCTTCTATGGCCTAGTCTGCCCACCTCCCCACAAGCCTCGTCATTTTCCATCATTTCCTGTTCAAACAGCAATTCGTTCAGATTCGAACAAATATTTTAAAGCCACTACATAATATGTATTCCATAAATATCGGTTTTTTTTTAGTATACGAGAAACACCGTTTCCCTTCCTTCTTTAAAAAAAAAACTTGACTTGTATACAAGGCTGGCAAAAAGGAAGTTGAAGAAAACGACTCAAAATGCCTCCGATCTCTCCAGTTTCTGTTCACGAGACGGTCATCACATCTTTCTTCCAAAATAGCCCTTTCCCTTAAGCTTCCTCCGTATTCCCCCCCTCCACTCCACCCCCACCCCCACCCACCCCNCATCCCTAAAACTCGGGAAGAAAAAAAAACTTGAGTCCTTTCTTCATTTCTCTACTCTTGCGACCCCAAGTTGCGACTCTTGCACATCATTCAATCCCCCCCTCACCCTTTCACCCATTTCTCCAGGGGCTCTGCCCCGGAACACACAAAAGTTTCGCGTTTCTGTTCCTCTCTCACTCCACCAACAGTAACAGCAGCAAGTTAAAGAAGAGGGAAAGGGGTCAGCCCCGCTTACAAAGCCCCCCCCCCTCTTTACTTCCACCCCTAAAGTACCCCTTCTCTCGACCATTCGGTCATTTCGTATTCGCGGACCACACCACATATATTCGGGTTCTCTTGAGCTATGGTAGCTCCAACGTAGCTAGCGCTCCACTTGGCGCGGAAATAAAACTGTTTCTCTCGCTTTCTAGTAGAATGGTGTGAGAGGATACATCACACAATCACACGACCGAAGGGGTTGGGGGGAGAAAAAAAGTAGTGGGGGGTCGGGAGGAACAAGGGAATCAAGAGAAGAAAATTGAAAAGAAGCCAGGGGAAAATGTAAATGATGGTTTTAAAGTTGGTTCTCGCGCGCACGCGCGCGCGCGCGGCGTTTTTTGATGGGGTTACTTTGGTTAAAGATTTTTTTCCTCGGGAATGCTAATGAGATGCAAATGAGTACGAGAATGATAGCGAGTCGTTGTGGGGTTAGATTGATACTGTTTAAAGAGATGACAGGTTTCTAACCCTCCCCCTGCTCCCTGAAAACCTTTCTCCTCTATATAAGATTGAAGAGTGTATTACGAAATCACACCTGACCTGGTTGGAGAAGAAACTAGTTCTCTCTCTCCTATCGATTACTTGGTGACGATTTAATTACCTCGAACCATAGGAGTAGCTACAGCCTAATGTTCATTAGAAGAGCCTTTTTCGAAAATACAATTTTTTTTCGGACAAAATTGATAAAATTTTAATATTATATTAGTGTTATTTTATATTTGTTTATAAAATACATCAAACGTGACAGCTGAAAATTACATGAATTTACGTATGAATACGTGAAAGCACATCTACATTCCAAGTGGAAAATTGACGATATGGGGTCAGGTTGCTGTTCTTGTCCTAGAAACAAGTTAGATAAGACACTAACAGCCAGAACAATGAAAATAAAAAGCACTACGGTATATAATATAAACAATGTAAGAATGTGAAAGTTTTTCCTATTCAAAGGTAGTTTTCTCTAGCTATGTGCAGGAATAAGTTATAAAGCAATTTTAGCTCTCCAACTTGAAGGAGCAGTTTTTTTTAAAACAAAGTTTGGAATGTTTGGTTATAAGAAAGTCATCAAGTTTATTCAAGCTAGTTGTTAGATTGGGTTAAGTAAGTTGGTCTTTGGCTACATTAAGTTTGGATGGATTAGCTGTTTTGTATAAATTAACCCAAGTTAGCTAGTCTAGATTATTCACTATGTAAGAACTTGGTAGGAGTATAAACTTTGGAGACTTTTTAGTTTATACATTTTTAAACAAGAGTTATATCATGGCTTAATATAACGGGTAATAATGAGAAGGTTAATTTAGATTAGGTGCACCCAAATTAGTGTAAAGAGGATGAAACCTACGCATAAGGCTTGAATACTAGGGTTCAGATAATTGTCAGATTATCGATTTTCTATCATTAAATAAGTTTTCATCAAAACAAACATTATTTTGTTACTCGTATGAAAAACTTGTCAGATTTAAATTTTTAACAATATTTTAAAAGAGTTATTAAAAAAACCATTTAAATTTCAAAAAAAACAGTCATTGGTAAATTAACCTTGAAATATGTTTTTTAAATTAAAAGTTACAATCTTATTAATCACGTAAAAACACTCCAGATATTCGTTTTGAACCAAATCGTTAGAGCCATTTTCAAACAATCTCAAACTATCAAAAATTACTTATCGGTAAATTAGGCTTGATTTTAGTGTTAGAAAAAAATATCATGATTTCTTCTCGAGAAATGACAACATAACGTCTACTGATTTTTTTTTATGTTCACGATTACAATACTTTCTCTGTTCGATAAGTGGCAACCATCAACACAAACTTACAGAACAGAGTTTTTTTTTCAATGTATGTATACATAGTTTTCAAAAGTTTTCTTCTTATTGAGTTGACACACCAGTCATTCTCATCAAGATGGTGGTACAATGGGTTCCCATATTGTTACAAATATGCTCTTAGAAAGCTCTTCAGTACCAAAACACGATTTAAAACTTTTCTGTGAGACAGACTGTACCTCAGTGTGCATAATTAGGCAATGTTGTTCTGATTTCATGTAATTGCATAGTTGAGCAAATAACAACACCATTAGTGGTTTTGTTTTAGGTAATTAAGTTCACAATGCAAGAATCCAATTTTTTTTTTTTCAATTACTCAAGCAAGGTTTGTAAAATATCTTGTCCTCTTGTATGTTTTTCAAAATCCTTTCAAAATAAAAATGATGTATGATTGTGCCGTTATTGTGAATGAATCAGATGTAGGCAGACAACTGTTCTTTTCCATTAAAATATGTCGAGTCATTATCTTGAATGGCAAATGTAGAATTATTCATACCTTAGAGAACATGTTTCTCAATATTAGCTGATATATCATTTATTATTCTGCGAATTTAATTATAAAAAGAATTTTCATAATTTCTCGCTCGGTATCATCAGCAAGCAAAATTTTCACAATCATGCAGCTGGCAGAACGAATCAATTTTTCAGCTATGGTATGTGGTTTTGTCTGTATAGCAATCAATTCAGCCGCTTGGTAAGATAAAATATGCATCTTATCTTAAGCTTACATTCATTTGAAAAATAGGGTGTGGCTGTGTCATGGACACGGCCGTGTGTTGTACGTGAATACGTTTATGTAACGAGTCAAAAGTTATACTAATTTCAAATCTCGATACGCAGCAAAATAACCTCAAAATGGATGTGCGCTTCCCCCTCCACCGCGCGCGATGCGTCACTGTTCTCGCTTATCGTAATGAATTCTTTGATTCTTTAGCTATCGAGTGGTATAATTTAATTTTGGATGTAGAGGAAAGATTCGAAACTACAACACCAAACTATATCCCCCGATTTTGTTATCATTAGGTTTTTTGGATTGCCCTCGTAAGGTAGCCAATTTAAAGACGTATTCACGTCAAAAAATTATGATCTTTGGAATTTCTGATGTTTGAAAATGTATCTAAATCCTTGAATGTGTCTTGTACACACTAAATGTTGTAAGGCATTATTTTATTCCACTATATTACACAGTTGCTGACTACCTTTACATTTTTGTTGTACAACCTTTTTTTCAAACCGTCCTACCAGTTCATGAGGGGCGTTGGTCCGCCCTCTTCACTTCACGAAACGACACTGACTCTCTATACACCATGTTAGATCCCCTTGCCAAACACGCGAACTACTTCTTCCCGCGGGAGAAAACCCTCCGCGAGCCGGCCAGATGCTCTCGCGGAGGTTTATGGGAACACTAGACGTCCGATGACGTAATATTGGCACAGTTTGAATCTTCCCGCCACACCTGCCATCCTCTCGGGCCGCACCGTTTGGAAATCACTGAACTAGAGGAAGGATTGTAGTCTTGTTAGAGTCGCTCTCGAGAGTGCAATCTCTTTAGGCTCGAACTAGAGAATAAAATCTTGTTAAGTCACTCTCGATAATGGAGTATCTTGAGGATCGCTTTGGATTTGCGGATAAAGGGTGTCATGTGATCAGTACAACGAACCCTCCGACCGTTCATCTCAGTTTTATAGACCGGAGCCGCTACTTTTTTATTCCTACTCATTTGTCCTCATCAGGATGAGTTGACCCCATTCCAGACCCACTGCTTAGAAGGAAATTTTGTTAAGCGCAAGGGATCGAACCCGGGACGTCTGGATCTGTGCCAGGAACTTTGACCACTGGAACACAGAGGCGGTCTCTCCTATCGTAGATAGGGTATATAATACAAATGAATAACGTTAACACATCTTTGTTTTAAGTGGGAAATAACCAACTTTGGTGGTCTCAAATAAGGCGTTACTCTCGTAATAGACTGGATTGCCGATGAAGGGGAGATCAGAGTTCAAATCTCGGTCGGGTGTACTACTGAGGGAGGTTTTTTTTCACTATTCCTCCATGCAAATCCGGGTGTACTTCCTCTATTTCAACCTTACTCATTCCTTGCATAGTAGCGTTAATAGTGCATATGAATATAGTCCGAATGGGTAGTAAGACGCGCGAAAAAAAGAGAAATATAAGATATTAAGTATAATATAGAAATTTCAGTTTTTAGTAGAAATTTCAAAAATCACCAATACTATTTGTTGTAATAAATGTAACAGGTCAGGTATCCTTGGTACCACCTGAACGGTAGCAGTAGGCTCAGGTTCCACTCTGGCGTAGCCTATAAGATAGCTACCGTTCAGAGTAAACTAAGTGTACATAACTAACAGGTAAAAAAATAGTTCAGATGAAATAATACAATGTTTTATTTTTTAAATTGTTTAATAAGAAACTTAAATTGGTCTAGAAATTTTCTTTATTTTGTGACATGGTGTGTTTGAAATAAATGAACTCGATGCTTTTTATGTTAATTCATGAGTATACTTTTTTCAAGTATACTCTTTTTAGTGATTGAACTAGAGTATAAGCATTTTTTTTATTAGCACCGCGTCTTACTAGCCGTTCGGGTTGTACGCACTTAAGCTAATGTGTAATCGTAGGATGATTGTGAGATGAAATGGAGGACCTACAGTTTAACGTGGGATCCGAACCACGGTGGAGGCCTGGCATTCCACATATTCACAAGTTGTGATTAATACACGTCTTGCCAGAGGTGAAGAAAGGGTTTGGCACTCAGATAAATCTGTGCCGGGACCGAGGATTGAGCCCCGGACCCCCAGCACAGAAGTCTGACACCTTACCCCTAGACCACCAGGTCACCTTATATGCAATTAATAAATGCTGTATTCAATTTTAGACTTTTTTTTAATATAGTGTGGCATGCTTTAGAAGAATCAAGCAATCTGGGCTCATTACTTTAAGATATTTTTAAAGTATCATAGATAATGCTAATTTAATTTTCAACTTTTTTCCCCCCACTTTGCACGGACAATATTATCCGCAAATACAGAATTTCTATAATATATTTTTAACATACTATATCATATTGAGGATAATTTGTGAAAATGCTTTTATAATTACTAATGTCAAGTTAAAAATAATAAATGTGGTTCTTTCTATGAGTAATATTTTATGTCGATTTTGACAAGGGTGGCTAAACTCTTTGCTACATTTTGGGTACCCAAAATTGTTCAAAACTGAGCTATGAACGCTCTTTGATCTGGTATGATGGCCTGTGATAGTTAAAAGATTTTATATATATATATACAATTTTGTATACATAGATTATATCTATAAAATTAAAGCTTGATACATACAACACATACACACACATATACTCTGTGTGTGTAATTAATACGAAATAATGTTTTAGTGAAAATTAAGCCTATAGTTTTAATATATATCTGGTTATCATAAAATTAGTCTGACAAACTTGTGGTTTTATTTTAAAGAAATTTGATTTCAAAATATTGAATTTAAGTTATGCATTTTAAATGATTTGATTGTTTTTTTTTTTAAATAACTTTTCTCGTTTTTTGTATTGACACATCGATAATATACTAGGAATATTCTAAGCTCCAAAGCAAAACGATAAAATCCAACAAAAAGCAAAGTTAGTTGGTAATTCCTCCCCCAATAAAAAATTTCACAGCATCCCGCGGAGCTTCTGGGAAGTTATGTATCCGGGTAAAGGAAAGGAGAGAACCCGTAGAGTTTCTCCGAATAGTGAAATAACTCTTCCGAGTTCACCAAAATATAATATCGCTCGAAAGATAAGAAATGCTTGGCTGTACTTTATGGTTTGTCTTTCTCTCTAGGTCGGAATTCTGCACGTTCTTGTGATATTAAGTTTGATTTTTAATTAGTGAAATCACCCCTTTCAAAAACAAAACACACACTAATGAGTGATCAGTGAACAACCTGGTGAGTACATTTATCTGAGACAATATACTTTATGTTAACGTTAAATTTTATTTTTAAAATATATTAGCCTATGCATAGGGCTATATTATATACTATTACTATTGTTATTATTACTATTATTATCGTAATTATTCATCAGTATATACAATTTTTTAGCCATTTTTGTTTATCATATTTTCTCGTGTAAATATATGTATTTGTAAGGTACTTGTGTTATTTTCAGTGCTGGCCTGTCATAGGTCTTACGACTGTTGGCCAGCACTCTAATAAAGGAAATTGAAATTATTATTAGCACCGCGTCTTACTACCCATTCGGGTTATACGCACTTACGCTAATGTATAATGGTAGGGTGATTGTTAGATGAAATGGAGACACTACAGTTTAAATTGGGATCCGAACCACGGTGGAGGCCTGGCATTAAACACATTCACAAGTTGTGATTAATAACAAGTCTTGTCAGAGTTGAAGGATGTGTTTGGCAATCAGATAAATTTTTACCGGGACCGAGGATTGAACCTCGGACCACCAGCACAGAAGTCTGACACCTTACCCGTAGACCACCATGTCACCTATAATATACTAAAGGGGCCACTTCGATAAGCGAGAAAACGCTGCACAGACGTTCAGCTCTAATACGATATTTTACTCTACAATGCGTTATTTCAAAATATGGTTCACGCCAAAAGGATTCCAACAGGGCTCTTTTTTTCTTAACAAACCTATAGTTTGAGTTTTATTAATATAAATAAATGTGTAAAAATATGACAGTTAATTTTCAACGACTTTTTAAGCATATCTGAGGAATTATGAGACAAGGGGTTGAGGTCTTTAGATTTATCCTTCCTCTAACAAATACAGTAAATTTTTGATAGGCTCACAGCAGTAATTTGTTAATATTTGAGAACCAGCAGAGAGCTTTTCTCTTTAACTTGAGATAAAAAGTTTTGTAGTTTTCTTTCCCCTCTTACTGATTGAAATGACAAATGGTGATTGTAGGCGAAGGGCGAATGGGAGTATAAGCCTAGAAAAAATATAGTAGTTCTGGAAAAAGACACATACCATTGTATATTTTTAAGCCGTGTGGCCTGTCAGCAATTAATGATATTTTATCGCTGACCAAGACGGCCGCCTTAGTTATAGCCTGATATGCATCGGTGGGTATGCAGATCAGGGTGTTAACCTCGTTTATTCTAGTTCATTGATGACAGGTAGGTCAGAGTTCCAATACCTGCTGATTGTGCAAATGCGGATACATTTTATATAAATGTTACCGTCCTCATCCCTACGCCATTAGTCTAGTTAAATGCGAATAGCGAATAGCCCGGGTGGGTAGTAAGATGTGGTGCAGTCTATAGACCACGCGTTCTCAAACCCTTTTTGGCCACGGCACACCATTATTTGGTAAGAATCCTCGTGGCACACTGAACGTGCAAGTTTGGTCATGATGCGCATGCGCAGAGAACTTTTCTCAGTTGGAAAGGAAATCTGCTCTTTTCCAGAGTTTTTCAAACTGTGGTCCACGGAGTTCTTGGCCACAGCCATAGTTTATCTCAAGCTCCGTGAGAAAATTTTAGAATATTCTTTATTTGTTTTTCACACTACAAAATAGCATCAGTAGTTAGGATAGCCAATTTTTTCAAATCTGAATAAAGGACATTTGCCAAATGCGTATTCGAAAATCCAGAACATATGTTCATAATATTAGTGTAAATTTTTTTATGGGGGCTTCAATATGTATTTTTTTCCGGTGCAAGGGCTCTAAAAAGTTTGGGAGCTCCTGCTCTATTTGACCACGAATTAAACTTTCATGTAAGTAGCTACAAGATGCTCATTAATTACTTAGCTCTTTGATTATAAACATTTAAATTCTCAGGAAAATAAATTTATTAAAGCTTTCGAACATTCTTCTCTTATTTCTTTTTAAAAATAACATATTGAATGGAACTTCTTTTAATTATTTTTTCATCAACAATAAAAATATAATTTAGTTAATTTAATAACGTCTAGAATTTTGCATGACATACTTTGAGAACCATTGCAGTGTAGACAGATGAGACATTATGTCAAAAGGACCAGGTTTCAAGACCCTGTCCAGAAAATATTTTTCTAATGTATTACTAGGGAGGGTGGGGGGCAAACTTTTAACAGTTGGACGATGCCAAACAACCTGATCAAGCTTGATAACCGGCCCCGTGGTACAGTGGATGGCGCACCTAGATATCAGTCTAGGGGTCCTGAGTTTGATTCCCGGTCCATGGGTATTTTTCCCGAAAGGGGCATTATCCCAACGGTCACCATGGTCTAGTTAGTTGGGCTTAAGTTAAGTTGAATTTTCCACTGGTTCCACACTATCATATGCACTTTCATCATCACCTCATCTAAATGGGACATGGAATGAACCTCCACGGAACCAATATAGTCTACAATAAGTACTGGCTTATCTTTCTTGCAATTGGGATACGAATGTTGTAGCCCATACACGTATAAAAAAAAGCTTTATATGCTCATTGTGGAAAAATACCTTCCGTAGCATATTCTAGCAACTCATAGGATAAACTTACTAATTAACGTACAAACATTAGTTTGTTTTATTTTTACCATTGTATACTGTTGTATGTATTCCATTAGTTTCTATTTTAGATACTTCTAATTGAATGCCCGTTCTTCGCATGGAATATTGTGTTATTTATTTTTAGATGAAAATCAAGAATTTGTGTTTGAAGTTTTAATGGCATGATTCTTAACACTACCCAAGAAACACCGTGAGAAGATGACCATGTATCGTTTCTCATGGGGAGTTTTATTTTCAGCAGGCCTCCTTGCCTACTGCCTGGGGCGTTATCAGCTGAACGCGGCTGGACAGATCAGCCCCACCACAACACACCGCCCCGGGCCGGGCCCTCTCACTCACACAGACACTACAACCACCACAAAATTCAGAAAAAATATAAATTACAGACTTCTACTGTCTCTTAAGAGTTGCATATTAAACCGTAATTACATATTTTAATTAATTGTATGTATTTATTTTTTTCCACCCTTAGAAGCATCTACGGGGTTTAAAAAATTGCTATTTTTTTAGAGGGCATTACTATAGGCCGTTTCACTCTCAAATTGCAGTACAGGCTCTTATGGACTATTACCATCTCTTTCCAACCCATTGATCTCTCCGTTAGCGCTGTCCTTTTTCTACCAAGCGGAGTTGCCATTTTGTATCTTACATTTTAACGTCGTTATTTCTATGAAATAAGCATAGCATATTAATGAACATACATTTATGCATCTTGTGAAATCAATTTAAACCACCATAGATGTTTTTAAATCACTATTTTTTTCAAAATACGAAAATATGCATTGTGTCAAAGTTTTATGAGGTTCCAAATGTATCACGTCATAAGTCTAGTTACAATTGTGTGGAAAAGCTAGTAATTTTATGGTGGCTGTTATAATAGTTATGAACAACGTCTGCAAACTCTGAAAGGAATATCTTTAATACAATGCTAAAAAAAAATTAAAACGTATTATACCTCCTGAAATATTAAAAGTAAAACATGAAAAAGTTGTCTTGTTGGAAACTTTTTTTCTTTTGATTTTGCTTGGGTACATTATGTTTAAGAAATTATAAGAAAAGATCATATTTATTTTTGAAAAAAACTATGGGCCAATAGCACCCCCCATTTATGCGTGGTAGCGTTTTGAAGTTGAAGAGGGTGTAGTTCACTTTAAGCTCTGTCCGGTCTTAAAGAGCAGCGTAATGTTATACAGTTGTAGCGTTGAAAACTGAAGCGTTAGTTCATCCCATCCACATCATAATTGATAATATTGGTTTCACAAAATACAAGGTTCCGCCACTTAAACATTCACTATACTCATCTTAGTTTGTAATTATAGTTTAATAAACAAGGTTCTATAGTACTTGCCAAGGCAATGTTAAAAATTTGAGAATACATTATATATGTAGCTCCAAATTATACTAAACTATGCTTTTGAATTAAGAAACCAACTACCCACAGAGGTCTAAGATTTTACACTCGCATTTACATTTTGCCACAGTTTCTAATCAGGCCCGGGTTCGAATCCTGGTCGAGTTCACTGGCGTTAATTAAACACTTTAGCACAGTCGTTAGACCGTGAGCCAACTGAGATAGAGGTCTGATATTGGTATGGTCTGAGATTTATCTTTGGTAAATTGTCGGCTATGGGACTGGATGTTGTGTTTTATTAGTATTAGGGTAGTTTGTAAGTCGTGTGTTGATATAATAAACTTATTTGAAAAGTACATCCACCTAATACAAAATAATTATCTGAGGTTGATTTTAACCAGTTATTTTCCATAGTTTCAGGAAAATACTCGTGCACATACTCTCAGCCACTTTACTCTGTTATATTATTGATTTAAATCAGTGTAAAATGCTGAAAGTCAAAGCACAGTCTTCAGGCGTAGCACTCCTTGTAAACATAAATATAACCCTGCTGACTTCACACCAATGAATCCTACTGATGACAGTCCTCTTGGAAAAGCAAAGCACAGCTGTTTGAAATACATCCAAGAAGCCTCTCTCCAGTTGTGATCCATTAGTCTTGTGTTACGGGTTACGGTCATTATTTTGGCGTACAGAGTGCTAAGAGTGTTTGGTGGTTTAATTGTTATTTGGATCAAACGTTTGATCATATTATATTTTAATTATTCCTTATATTTTTAGTTATAATATATTTTACTTTATATGGGATTATCATTTTATATATTATTGACTATTGATTCATAGTGTTTAGTGTTAGTTTTTAAAATTATTTATCATGGAAACAGTAAAAAGAAAATTGCATAGCATAGGTATACTGAGAAGCAAAGAACGTCAAATAGTAATGAACGTTTTCAATTATTTTACTAAGACAATGAATGTCACCAAAGCGGTTAGGGAAACATGTAAAGCCACGAAATGTTCTGAAAGAACTATTTACGCATTAAGAGAGGAACAAAAATGTGGTCCTTTGCGGACTCCTTCAAAAAGAAAACAAAAGAGAAAAGGGAAACAAAAAAATTCAAGAACGAGCACATACGATGCTATTGTACAAAGTGGTGTTCGTCGTCTTGTCCATTCCATGTTTTTCGACAACTTGCCCCCTACTTTAAGTATTATTTTAGCGAGGGTAAACGCAGACGACACATTGCCCAATTTCTCACGAGCTACCTTATACAGATTTTTGCAGGAGATGGGTTTTAAGTATGAACGAAGGGGTAACAAGAGTGCTTTCATTGAAAGGGATGACATTATTAGGTGGCGTCATAAGTATTTGAAGGATATTAAGAAGTTCAGAGCTGAAGGTAGACCTATTATTTATACAGATGAATCATGGGTAAATGTTGGACATAGCGTTTCCAAGGAGTGGAAAGATACAACCATTCAGAGTTCTCGGCAAGCATTTCTTGAGGGGTTAAGCACGGGACTGAAGCCACCACGGGCTCGCGGACCACGCTTTGCGATGGTTCATGCTGGAAATGACAATGGCTTTGTTGAAGGTGCTGAACTCACGTTTTTGTGCAAGAAAAACACAGCAGATGCTCATGACGAAATGGATGGTGACGTTTATGAAAAGTGGTTTTCAGAACAATTACTTCCTAATACACCTGAAGGAGCTGTTATCGTAATCGATAATGCAGCCTATCACAGCAGAAGGTGTGAAGCGATCCCGACCACATCATGGCGTAAAGCTCAAATAGCTGAGTGGCTTATCCATAAGAACATTGATGTTGATGACGAAATGTTGAAACGGGAAATGCTGTATTTGGTTTCGCAACACAAACAAAAATTTGAAAAATACAAAGTGGATGAGATGGCGAAGGCGGTGGATCGACAAGTCATTCGTTTGCCTCCGTATCACTGTGAACTTAACCCTATAGAGATGGTGTGGGCTCAGGTAAAAACATTTATTAAAATGAACAATACTAGTTTTAAGGTTAAAGATATGAGGCCTTTAATAGCTGCAGCGTATGAAAAGGTTTCTATAGAAAACTGGTTCAATTATGTAAATCACGTCAAAAAAATTGAAAATGACATGTGGAAAGCAGATGAGCTGCAGGATGACGAGGAGCAGTTTTTAATAAGATTAACTTCATCATCCTCATCGTCCCCTGTGTCATCTCCTCAACCCAAAAGTCCACCTACTCACTCTCAAAACTTTGAGCTACCTGGACCATCCACTAAATACTACTTCACAATTGATGGAGTCACGCCCTTGTGCGGGGACAGCGATGAAGCATAAAGGTATTTTTTAGGTTTAAACTAATATGTTATTTACGTTACATAGAAGGCTTGAATAAATTTTAGAATCCCCCCTCCTTTATAATGACCAGTATTTTAATTTATAAAACTATTGTATATTAATTTGTTATTATTTTGATTATTGAGTTTTAGCTTTTACTATAGTAAAGATGAATTAGGTAGGCCTAATTGTTTATAAAAGTGCACACACATTCACATGCAAACAGGGAATATTATTTTATAAGCCTATGTACTTTGGAAGACCATCTTTGAAAGGATTCGATCTCCAACCTATTCATTGTAGGTGACAGTGTACGGTGTATATCAAATTGACATTAATATGTTAATAAACAGAATAATACACAATTCTTGACAGCTCAAACTTCATAGCGTGTATAAAGTTTGAATGTAAAAGTTGTCCAATTGTTTCGAGTGGGTGAGATCTGGCAACTGCGCGCTCCATAAGACCTCTACTGCAGAGTAAGAGTGAAACGGACTATTGAACAAACTTATCGGATTATTACCCTCTAAACGCTTAAAAAGAGTTTATAAAGCAATATTGTTGATTAGGGTAGCTACCCCGATTTCACCCCCTTAATCACAAAACATCGGAATGAAACATTTTTACTTTTCTTAGTTAGCTTATAAGGAACACATGTGCCAAATTTCAGCCCTCTAGCTACGTGGGAAGTGTGAGAATTAGTAATGAGTGAGTGAGTTAGTTAGGGCTTTCGCTTGTATAATTATATATTTAGAGATTTCATTAAATCAATTCTCTTTGGATGTTCAAATAATACTATTTCAAATATATCTACGTAAATAAATAAGTTTTTTGAATAATAAGTACATCCCAATAAAGATGTTTTCAATGTCTGTTGGCGAAGGAGAAAATGGTGAACAATGTTGTTAGGTAATGACTCACGTTTGGAATGGGCATTCCAAAACATTTTACGATATTACCCCTCCACCTTCCCAAAAACCCCTCGTCCAATGTTTATTGAGACAAATATTTTCGAAATAAATTATGTGTTTTAAATCTTAGGCCTAAAATCATATTACAAAAGATAACTTGAATTTAATACTGTTGTACTTTTAGTATATTTATATTTTTATATAATTTAGTATATTGTATACTATTTTCACCGATAAGTAGTGTAACAGTAACATGAACTGAAAATTGGACCGGGGGCTTAAGACATTATCAACCAAATAGCAGCCAACTTACCGGAATGTGACGAGAGTTGGGAGTTAAAAGACCTACCAGCCAGCCGATGGGACAACCCACTACCTACTTTCCTGGAACTTACGAACCTGATTTTGGAAGTGGAAAACGTCGAGGAAGAAATTCTCCCAACTTGAAAACCGGATCTCTAAACATTAATGGCAGAACTAGGCATCACCGTCGAGGAGACGGATCCGATGGCCCAGCCAACATCAGACGAACCACCACTTCCCATTGTCCAGGAAAGAGCTGAGACTTGCAAAGTTACGGGTGACCCTACGGACATAATAGACGACGGCCCACCAGATGAAGAAGCATCTATCTGCCCCGTGACACGACTCCCAGCAGCGGCGTTGTAACTGGACATTGATGCCTCGCCGGTGGTGCGTATCGTCAACTGCCAGTACGTACTCGGTTGCGGTCGCCCCGCTCGTGGCCACCACTTTCTATGGTCGCAAGATGTTCTCCACTCTTCGCCACGATGCCCACTTAACATGACCTAGGGAATCGCCAGCAATATTCATGCGGAAATCATCCAGCCCAGCGATGGACTAAGTCATCCGTGACTGGCGAACGACAGGACTTCTCCGCCAAGACAACCGGGTGAAGCACACATTTCCACTGTTCGCCCTCCCCAAAACTAAACGTACTAACCGCATCATCCAGCAAAAACAGATTAGAAACATATAAGTAAATCTCACGAGAATCATTGCGGAAAACGTCGACGCTGAAGCTCTCGTCGACGTCTAATCAGAAAGTCAATCGTGGATCTACGGTCCGGCAAGACAGTGTCGGCCCCTGGAAATCCGTCAACAGACGACTCGAACCCTGCGGCTACCAGCAAACGACAAGGAACCGATTCATCGCCAACGCATTTAGAACTCCGCCACAGTCCCCATCCCTGAGAGAACAGGGGGAAGCAGCCACCACATCGTCAAGGGTTAGATCATAAAGCCTTGTAATTAGTGCATACAAATTAATACAATTCCGCAAGGACATAAATTCGACAACCAATACGATGCCAAGGGAGGACAATAAACAAATTATGGCTGTGCTGCAGGAACCTTCCACAAACGGTAAACTCCAATCAGGACAGGTTCCGGCAGTTAGAGGAGAGACTCAACCTACTAGCACCAACGAACCAACAACAAGCAGCCAGTCTTCATCCAGGCGGTGTAGCAGCTCTTGGGTTGGCAGAGCCAATTATCCAATCAAGAGATGCCTGGGCATCACTACTACCACCAGATTATTATTATTATTTAGAGGCCTATCGAAACAATGAGGTCATTAGGGCCTTAATATAATATGTATACATAATAAAATCTCCATAGGAGAGAGTAATCTTATTAACGTGTCTATAAAAAGGTGAAAAAACACTATGTACGAATACGGATATAAAAATAATACGTCTCAATATGAGAGAATACCCATTTGAGACACTCCATAGGAGTGCTCAAATGGGTTCATAATACAAAATGAGTGAGACATCTGCTATAAAAAAAAAGTATATCAGTGCAATAAAAAGACAAAACGAGCATTTATAATACAATAAGTTTGTTAAAATGACAAAACAAAGATATTAAAATATAAAATGATAAAAAGACAAAACAGACATGTTAAAGCATACTAAGAGATTTGTTAAAAAGACATAACAACATATTAAAAAATACTAAAAATGTTAGAAATAATCTCAATATGAGAAAAAATCCAAATGAGCCACTTTTTAAAAGAGACTCAGATGGCATTAAAAATATCCGCCTGGCATATAAAATGGAGTAAACAAATAACTCATTCTGCGCTATCACGTAGTAAATAACGTAAGTCACCTGTAAAATCAAGAGCCAGGCGGATAGGGGCATATTTACCACACTCCACCAAAATGTCGTACACACTAAGGGGAGCATCGCAAAACTCACACACTGGAGGTGGATCCCACCTTAATAAAAATCCATGAGTCAATGATGTGTGTCCGACGCGGAGCCTTGTCACGATGACCTCCTCTCTTCTAGACTTTCTTATAGAAGAGGGCCACCACGACACACCGTCCCTTATGAAACGCAGGTTGTTCTAGGAGAGGGTTGAAGCCCACTGCTCGTGCCAGGTGCGTAAGACCCCACGCCGATCATAACCCTTCAGGTCTAAAAACATGACACCCAAGCTCGCCTCGGAAGGGTGATGAACCGCCTCCTTGGCTGCTTGGTCCGCCAGTTCATTTCCCGAAAGACCAGCATGACCAGCAATCCAGCAAAAGTCGTGCAGGGTGCCTAATGAATCAATTTCGAAAATTTGCTCCCGTGTCATCTGCACGAAGGGATTCCAGGAGTAGAGAGTGGACAATGCCAACAAAGCACTCATGGAATCCGTGCAGATGAGAACTGAACAGTGACACTTACGATAAACAACACACAGAGATTTACAAATGGCGTATAATTCTGTCGTAAAAACACTGGATTCACCAGGTAAACCAAATTAAAAATTGTTTCCCTCCACAACAAATGCGCATACTACGGAGGCTCCACAATTGGAACCATACGTGTAGATGCGCTTAAAGCCCTGAAAGCGAGTGGAGAGGAGCTCGTTAAATGTCCTCTCATATATAACATTGGGAGGGAGGGGGGGTCGCTTTGGGAAACTTGGCAAGATCAAAATGGCATTTTGGAAAGCGTATCTTCCAGGAAGAAACTCGACATGGAGATGTGGGGATATCCTTTGGCAGGACTATCCCAAAAGTGTCGAAAACCGATAGCATCCGGATTCCAAACGGCCTTGCACTACGCCATTTGGTTTCATACAAGACACGATTGGGGAGATGGAACACAAGATAGTAAGCAACATGTTTTGGCATACAATGCAGTTTCTACACGCATGGTTCCAGAAGAAAGGACCGCCAGTAAGAAAGAAGGGGCTCACCGGCGTCGACACAGATGCTGACGATTGGACTGGTACGAAAAGATCCAATAGCCAGTCGTATTCCAGCATGGTGAACACTAACCAGTTTTTCTCGCTGATCAATAAAAGAAACTGCCGTAGTCTAGATTAGATCTTGCAAAGGCCCTATACAGGTGGATCAAGGTTTCCCTATCAGAACCCCAAGACCGACCGCTAACCACTTTGAACAGGTTGAGTTCTTTTATACACATTGCTTTCAAGACTTTGATGTGGGGGATCCAAGTAAGTTTAAAATCAAATTAAAGTCCTAGAAACCTTACGGTCTCTGAAACTGGTAAAACAACGTGGTTCATTAAAATACTGGGGGCTGGTTGTATTCCGCGTAATCTATGAAAGTGGATGACCGTCGTCTTGGCTGCGTAGAAGCTAAAGCCATTACGCAATGCCCACGACCAAAGACTGTTCACAAAGAGTTGTATCTCCCGTTCAGCCCTGTGAAGACACGATAAACTGCAATAAATTGCGTAGTCATCCACGGAAAGGCATGAACGGACAGGTAGGCGCACGTTGTCCACAATAATATTTATTGCGATGGCGAACAACGTACAGCTCAGAGTAATGCCCTGAGGCACCCCATTTTCTTACTCGTATTGTTGTTTACGGTGGCCTTAAACTACGAGGTAGAAAGAGAGGGCGTAACACCCCTTACGAAGAGGTTTTAATTTTTTCTGGAGAGACTGGGCCAGTGGGTCCTTGCGAGAAACCTTACGGTCTCTGAGACTGGTAAAACAACGTGGTTAATTAAAATACTGGGGGCTGGTTGTATTCCACGTAATCTGTGGAAGTGGACAACCGTCGTTTTGGTTACAGAGTAGCGAAAGCCATTTCGCGATGCCCACGACCACAGATTGTTGACTGAGAGTTGTATCTGCCGTTCAGCCCTGTGGAGACTCGACGAACTGCAATAAATTGCGTAGTCATCCACAAAAAGGCATGAACGGACAGGTAGCCGCACGTTGTCCACAATGCCATTTATTGCGATGGCGAACAACGTACAGCTCAAAGTACTGCCCTGAGGCACCCCATTTTCTTGAATAAAATCATCGGATAAGGTGTTGTTTAACCTTACCCGGAAGTGTCTATCTGACATAAAATTAGATATAAAAACAGGGAGGTTCCCTCGGAACCCCCAATTAAAAAGGGTTTTTAAAATGCCGTACCGCCACGTGGTATCGTAAGCCTTCTCCAAATCAAAGAAAACTGCCAAAAGATGTTGTTTGTGGAGAAAGGCGTCACGAACCGCCGTCTCGAGACGGACGAGATGATCCACCGTGGATCGATTACGGCGAAAACCACATTGGATATTTGATAGCAGATTGCGGGATTCTAAATACCATATTAATCGTTTATTTATCATTTTTTCCAATATTTTGCATACACAACTAGTTAAGGCTATCGGTCTATAACTAGTTGGCTCTAATTTATCCTTGCCACTTTTATATATTGGTATAACGGTTGCTTGCCTCCATAGTGATGGGAATTGATGAGATCCCCAAACACTATTATAAAGGTCTAACAGGTATGCCAGTCCAGAAGGGGGTAACTGGCGTAACATGTCGTATTGAATGTCATCGGGGCCAGATGCTGTGCTACCCGCCTGTGACAGAGCATATGTCAGTTCGTCTAAAGTAAAGGGGGAGTTATAATCCTCCCCCCGGTTCTGACCAAAGTCAATAGAATGGCGCTCTATGCTCCGCTTATGCGCCGCAAACTCATTAGAGTAGCTTGCAGTGCCAGAAATAGCGGAGAACATAGAGCCCAATACATTGACGACCTCCACAGGGGAGGAGACAAGCGTACCATTTGACATAAGGGCAGGTATATTATTTATGGTATTTTTGCTACTACGTAATTTACGAATGTTGTCCCAAACCTTAGTTGTGGGAGTGGAAATAGTAAGGGTAGAAATAAATTGTCTCCAAGACTCTTTTCTGCTTTCACGAATGATACGGCGAGCTCGAGCACGCAGAATCCGGAATGATTCTAGATTATCCAAGGTAGGACGCCGATTGAAGAGACGTAGGGCCCTTCGACGGTCAGAAATAGCCAACCGACATTCCTCGTTCCACCAGGGAACTGGACGGTGGCGCGGATAAGGCGAGGATTTAGGAATGGAAGCCCTCGCAGCTGCTATTACCGTCGAAGTAAAACGCCCAACCCTAACATCGACGTCATGATAATGGGGTTCATCAAATACGGCGAGCTCGCGGAATTTATCCCAGTCAGCACGTTTGATAACCCACTGGGGTAGCCGTGCTGTACTGGGAGGATCTTGAAGTGGTGAAACCAGAATTGGAAAATGATCGCTGCCACATAGGTCCGAGTGAACCTCCCAAAGGAAGTGAGCAGCGATCCCGGGGCTACATAAAGTTAGGTCGATGGCAGAGGATACACCATTAAAGGTGGAGAAGTGTGTCTGGGTCCCGGTGTTCATTAACACCAGGTTTCCCGAGACAAGAATATCCTCTACCATCCTCCCACGGGCGTCTGTAAAATTAGACCCCCACAACAGGTTATGCGCATTAAAATCCCCCAAGATGATGTAAGGGGCAGGAAGTTGTATAAAGAGGGCCTCTAGAGTCCTCTTTGAAACGCGCTCACCTGGTGGGAGGTAGATGCTGCATACTGTCACTTCCATAGCAAGGGAGATTCGGACAGCGATCACTTGGAGTTCAGAGACGATATTAATATGTTTATGATATATGTTGCTTCGTGCGAATATAGCCACACCTCCGCTAGCCCGATCAAAGAATGGCTTGTCGGTACGATATATATCGTACCCACGAAGCTTCGGGTTGTCAGTTGTGCGGAAGTGGGTCTCCTGCAAACACAAGATGGGGGGATGCAGGGAAGATATTATTTGTTTAATTTCTTCTACACGAGCAATGAAACCCCTACAATTCCATTGTAGTAGCGACATTATTTATAAATATAAAGTTTAATAATCCTCGCAATCCATAACGTTATCTTTTAAAAATAAAAATTGATTGAGGCCCTTTTTAGGCCCTCTTGCTTTTCCCAGTCTCTCCTGGACCTCCCGCTTCAGGAGAGGTTTTGGTTTATCCTGGAGAGACAGGGTTGTTGGGTCTTTGCGCGAAGGCTTTGTTAAGGCCTTCAGCGCTTTATTGATATTAATTTTTTCGGCGCTCCCTCGCTGGTCCTTTCTCAAGGCACCAGAGGGAATCGCCTTTGCGGCCTCACCTGTCCTACCACTCATCCCAACCTCCGGAGTCCCAGAGGCGGGATTGAGCGGCTCGACAACGGCCGCAAGTAGTTTTGGGCCCCGAGGAGGGCTCGGGGGTGTTCCCCGAGGAGGGCTCGGGGGTGTTCCCCGAGGAGGGCTCGGGGGTGTTCCCCGAGGAGGGCTCGGGGGTGTTCCCCGAGGAGGGCTCGGGGGGGTTCCCCGAGGAGGGCTCGGGGGGGTTCCCCGAGGTGGGCTCGGGGGGGGTCCTCGAGGAGGGCTCCTCGGTGGTACAGGTGGGGGAGACGACCTTTTTGGCGGTTTCGCCTCTTTTAAAAATTTAGGCGCCACAGTATTTGGCGCAGTAAAACGATTGATGTCTCGATCAGATACTAGTGGAACCGGTCGCGTAGACGTTTTGGCAAGATTAACTGCGCAATGGCAGTTGGGACAGTTGATGTTCTGGCTGACAATCTGGCTATATGAAGTTTGAAATACCGGAGCCTGACTAGATACGTATTCCTTGCGTGCCTGGACATAAGAGATCTTCTTTTCGGATTGAATCTCCAGGACTTTTTTCTCTACCTTCCATTTCGGACAGGCCCGAGACCAGGCAGAGTGTGGACCCTTGCAGTTTACGCAGAACTTCGGAGACTCACATGGTGTATCGTGAGCCTCCTGTCCACAATCTGCACAGGTTGGCTTACCACGGCATCGCAGCTTCGTATGCCCAAATTCCTGGCACTGAAAACAGCGCCGAGGGTTAGGGACATACGGCCGGACCCTGAGCACGTGGAAACCTGCTCGGACCTCCTTTGGAAGGGTAGGAGTCGCAAATGTGAGGATATACGTATCCGTCTTTTTTTCTTGTCCGTTTTTTTTGGTCACAATACGGTATACTTCGGTTACATGCTGTGGGGAGAGCTCCTCACAGATGTCCTCAATGCTCACGCAGTCGAGGTCAAAGCAAGTGACCACTCCCTTGCAAACATTGAGGAACCTGTGGGGTTCCACCTTCACCGGTATAGAAGCCGTATTACTCGACGGTATTTCAGTAATAGCCATTATATTGGACGACTGGACATCAGTCGCTGTCTGAATCAATATAGTGCCATCACGCAATTTCCTTATCGAAACGTCCGATTTTGCTGCACCATTTATCGCTCTTTCGAGGATAAATGGGCTGACGCGCTTAAGGTTTTCGCTAGCATCGAGTCGAGACATCACCAGGAAGCGGGGCTGGGGCCTCACCACTTCCTGGACCATTTCCATTGTTGGGCTGGACGGCCTTACCCGTTTCCGCCTCTTATCAATATTACGGCCCTGTGAGGGGCCGGGCAGTGAGGTGCCAGCAGAAATAGGCAGTATGGTGCCAGCGGTGACAAGGAGATCGGCCATGCCGTATTAGGGGACAACCTACACAATACTCGGATCGTAGACCCAGGGTGATCCAAGTTGGTTCTACCACATATGGCCCTGTTAACTGTCCCGACGAGAGGCCCCATACGACGCTAGACATGAATATCTTCGCATAGGGCATCGCCGAGAGAGAGGTCATCGCAGCAAGTGGGTGTAGGAAAGTGCATATTTTACGTCCGGGCCCTCATGAACGCAACCGGTCTTTTCTCAAAGTAGGGTACGCGGTTATTGTCATCCCTAAGGCCCTTCTACTAAGATATTACAACCGGCGCACTTTCACTCAGGAGCTCAAAGGCAGTGGTATCCAATAATCGTCCAAGGGAAGCCGTGTTAGATGCAAAAGTCGTCAACGGTGGGGCCAAAGGTCTCTGTGCAGGACTGAACGGCATGGGAAGGGAAGAAAGAGGTAAGGAGAAAGAAAGCGAAGGGAAAAAAATGAAAAAATGGAGTGAAAGGGAAGGAAGAAAAAAGGAGGGGAAAGGAAAGATTTAGGATAGATTTTTCCTGTACGAGGTACGTACTGCACAGAAGCCACCCCTTTTAGTCGCCTCTTACGACAAGCAGGGGTTTCTGCGGGACTATTCTAAACCCCGTTCCGCAGGGGGGAATCAAATAAAACTTGTCGCAAAATGATTATAGCCAAATTATTATGGAGAATTCTATACTTCCCTTAAAATGTAAAGCCCCCCTACATCTTATCATTGAGATAAACCCCATACCTTTGACTCCAGTCAGTAGATTAAGTCTTCTTCCAATTTTACTAACTAAAAATAGATGCTATTGCTGTTTTAATCTTCAGTACACTCCATGCACTTCAGAAATTCACGTCAGATTTATTTAGTTCATGTTTAGTGGTAAGGTTAGAAGTTTGAATTTTTTTAGTTATTTGGTTCAATTAAGTATAGAGGTTTTTGTTTGAGCTTTTATATTATAATTGGTTAATTATTATTATTTCATTTTTTTTTTGTGGTGAAGGGAAAAGTGTTAATCTTGTTATTTAGTTCAAATACGTACATTTAGATACTTTGTGTTTACGCTTTTAAAGTTATTTTTACTAACTTTATTTTATATTATCAATGAAAAGTGAACTATTTAGTCATTAAAACAACAATTGATCTATTTCAACTGTATTTTGTTCAAGTTATTATATATAGAGGTAAGAAAAGATCAATTGTGTGGGAATTTCTTGAGAAAAAGGATATCAATATAGTTGAGTGCTCTGTGTGCAAAAAGGAATTTAAGATTCAAGGCAATACAAAAAAATCTTCAACATTTGAAGAGAGAGCACTCCACTTTTAGCGAGTCAACGGCACTTTTAGATGAACTAGAGGACGATCCTGCAGCACAGCCAACTTCATCCAAATCTATTTAAACAAGAATAGTTGTCGATACAGCAACAGAATCAACGTCTTCTGGGACGTTTCAGGAAGAACCTATTTTAACAAAGAGGCCAAAACAGCTCACATTACAAGGAGCTTTCCAGCGACAGAAAATACCTGAGGTTAGAAAAAAATTAATTGATGAAACTCTTGTTGAAATGGTCGCTTTAGATTATCAACCCCTTTCAATTGTGGACAATAAAGGGTTTAGAAAATTTACGAATACTTTGGATAGCCGATATGAGATTCCAAGCAGAAGAACTTTGTCAAGGACACTCTTTCCAACATTACTGGAAAAAGTTCTGGGAAAAGTTCAGAATATTCTGGATGGAGCATCAAATGTCACCTTGACTACATATATTTGGACATCCTTGAATTCCACAGGATTTTTAACAATCGCAGCGCATTCTATTTTTAATTATGAGCTACATTCATTGGTACTTACCACGCGACAAATAGTTGGAAACCACACGGGAGAGAATATTTTCTCCGAACTTTTGCAAACAATGAATGCATGTGGTGTTAAGAACAAAGTGGTAGCTATTGTAACTGACAATGCTTCAAATATAAAAAATGCTGCTGAACACTTTAAAATTCCCCACCTCCCCTGTGTGGCACACACACTAAATCTTGTCGTACAAGATGGTTTGAAAGCTAACCCTACTTTAGAAGAAATTCTAAAAAATTGCAGAGAGCTCGTGACACGCTTTAAGACCAGCACCGTTGCAAGTGACAAGTTGCGAAGTGTTCAGAGACAAATGGGGCAGCCGGAACTTAAACTTAAATAGGATGTTTCAACGAGATGGAATTCTACACTTTCTATGTTAGAGAGGCTGTTGGCTATTAAGGAACAGCTTTCAGTAGCCCTAGTACTCCTTGCCAATGCTCCTGCATCTCTCAGTGCATCGAAATGGAATATTGTTTTACAATATGTTCCTCTTTTGAAACCGATGGAATTAATGACAGCGGAGCTGTCGGGTGAGTCTTACCTGACGGTTTCTAAAGTCATACCTATCGTGCTAGGGGTGCTGCATTTAATTATATGCCAATCACCAACAAGTGAAGTGGCGATGACCTTTAAGGAGAGTTTAAGTGAAGGATTGTCGCGAAGACTTGCACCCCTCGAAACCATAAAAGTGGTTGCTACAGCAACAATTATAGACCCAAGGTTTAAAAAAAGCTGCATTTGGTGTGCAAAGCAATGCAACAGCAGCCCACACATGGGTGAGTGAAGACTTGGCATCCCTCTATAGGAATAACAAAGTTGAAGAAAGTGTGGTTGCTACTGGCGGGAATGTTATGGAGGCAACGACTTCGAATTATATTTGGACCCTTTTTGACGAAAATATTCAAACGTACGGACCACATCCACTCCTGTAAGTAATAGCTCTATCATGATGCGGCAATATTTAGAAATAGCCCACGAAGATAGAGAGAATAATCCGCTACACTAATGATCTAAACACCAACATTCTTTCCCAGAGATATCTAGTTTAGCCAAAAGATATTTGTGTGTACCTGCTACGTCGGTCCCCTCGGAACGTATATTTTCTAAAGCAGAACCAATTCTATGTGGAAGAAGAAACTGGCTCAGTGCAAAAAATGTCGACATGATGATTTACTTAAATCTAAACTTTTAAGTTTTCACCGGAACTAATGTTAACGTATCTTTTAAAATATTTACTGTGTGAATATTTTTGTAGTAATTGCATTTTGGTTGTAATAAGCATTGAAAAAACGTATAAACCTTTCATCTTTAGATAATTGTTTTATGAAACTGTACATAATATAATATTCATTTAAATTTAATTTCAATTTAAACTAGAAACTTTAAAGAATTATCTTGCCTTATTTGTTTATTATGGTTTTAAACAATACGCTTTGCGATACATTGTTTAAATTGTGAATCTTTCTTAAGTTTGAAGAACAAAATACTCGGTGATAGTCCCTGACCTACAGCCTCGTTGGGGATTATTAAATTTTATAATTTTAAATATAAAAAATTCGAGTGAAAAATTCAAACTCACGACCAAAATAAAATTCTACATTAATTCGGGAAAACTAGCCTCACAAATAACTAGGAGACTCGTCCATCATCATCCACAAAAAGGTAAGTTTTTATTTGAACTTAGTGTACATTTAATAAAAACGCTAGAGTAAACTATTGGGTATTAATTTGCAGTATGGAAGTGTAAATGTTTCCTTTACTCATATTCCATATTTATTATTTGTTTGGAAACAATTATTGGAGAATCAGAAGAAAAAAAACACAGTAGTTTTAAATTTAAATATTGTAACAAAAACATATTTTACTGTAATTAAAAATTAGGTGGCATATTCAAAACAAGAAGTTAAAAAAAAAGCGC
Source organism: Timema bartmani (assembly GCA_902151455.1). Lineage (NCBI taxonomy): Eukaryota > Metazoa > Arthropoda > Insecta > Phasmatodea > Timematidae > Timema > Timema bartmani. Next base: position 43,622 of record CABFWB010003080.1, read on the forward strand.
AACAGAAAAAGAAACAATTTACGTAGTATCAATAATTATAATGTAGAAAAATAATCGAAAATTTTTTTTAACTTTCATTCGAGTTATTTTTCGCTGATATTCGATTTTAAACTGTACAATCACTTAAACTTTATATTAAATTAGCCTTGGAATCATTTGAAAGCGTAAGGTCAATTATTGTGTAGCAATGGGAACAATTTATTGAAAATGTACCTAATAAAAATGAAGACCTGTATAGAGATAGCCTAGAAGTATTCAAAACCGTAAGGTCGATTTTCTCCAATGCTTTGGCAAGGGAGTAGTACATGAATGAATCGGTCAGCTCGCGTCGAGTCAGCTATTGTTTTCATTCGAATGATTTTGAAAGAACCGAATGAATCGATTATTCAGAATAATCGAATGAATCGATTCTATTCACCCGATTCTGCCCATCACTAGTTCTCGCCACTTACTTGGTTGTATCGGTTGCGTCTGGGCTTATACGCATGCGCGCACTAGTAAAAACAGTACCAACAGTGCATTTTCTACATAAAAATATATTTATCCTACAAATAGCTATCCAGCAGATAAATTCAGTTCATAAAACGCGTAAAATATTATAGTGGCTGATAATCTTTAACTGGTAGCTACCTTTAACCTCCTGATAGCAATATTTAGCCTGTAGTCATAAGACCGGCCCTTAGAAGGTTTATTCTTTTCAACCTGGCAGTTTTTGTGGAGAGTATCATCCTACAAACCAGCAAGACGAAGGTACTTTACACCATGTAAACTTATTCCTTATTGAAAGGAGATTAATTCAAAAAGGCTATTTATTCCATAATCAACAAACTTTTAGCAAGATAACAAAGGGAGTCCATGTTGCCTTTCTACAAGCGTCACTTTTTCATATATCTTTCAGACTATAATTTATTATCTTAAAAGTAGCACCTAACGTTGTTTCACAAGACTTTTAAATTACCTTATTTTTCAATCTTCTAAGTATTATACTTCAACCAGAAACTAGACTAAACTGTATTAAATTCACACACACATATATATTCATATTACCTAAACATCACTATTCGTTGTCTGGGAGACGACTTGTAAATTGTAGGTATATTGTTTAGTCTTACGAGGTTACGTATCATTATGTTATACTTGGTTTCTCATTATTATATTATGTCATCTATCTCAATTAGCAATGGCATAATTCACTAAAGCATCCAAGTTATCTAAGAGTCTGACCATTTATTTATTCAACAATCTCCGGTTGTGTTCCTGTACTACCCCCCTTTTTAATTCTTAGATCCTATGACACCTGGTGATCTCAAGACCGGCGGTCCCTGAGTAGGGTGCACACTTTGAAGACGTCACACACAAAAAATAAATATAATTTCTGTACGCCCTGGTATAGGTCCACTCTAGGAGAGGAAGGTGTAGGGAAGGGTGTTTACAATAGTAACATAAATATATACCGACTGAAGTTAATATTTGGGTTTTAAGCTTTATATTTTGATCGATTGTATTGGTGCCAGAGTTGGGATCAGTGTACCGAGTTTTCATTTTCTAGGTGCAATGGACGAATATATACCGAGTTGAGTTAATATTATGTTTTAAAAAACTGGCTCAACTTGAATGTTACGATGTTACGTGGTAGAATGATAAGAGACATCTTAAGGATCAGTATTAATTTACAAAACACAGTTAGGGAATTTGGTTTTAATCCATTATATAAATACCCAATTTTTAATTTAGAGAAGGTATATAAAAGAAATGTATTGATAAATCAAATGCACTATCAGACCTTGGGCTGTTTTTCCTAAATGGTTTCCCACTTTCTCACCACATAAAAGCGGATACATTTATTCTAAAATACTACCATCATCATTCCTATTACATTAGCGTATTTAATGGGTGAGTATAATCCTAACGGTTACTAAGACG
>CABFWB010003080.1:45558-58070 GCA_902151455.1 Timema bartmani
CTAATTATATTTTATACCCATAATTGTATTTATTTCTCCAGTTCTTGCTCAATACTCAAAAAGTGATGTGATTGAATACAGTGATATTTTGTATTATTAAAATGTTGCTCTCCATCCTTCAAATATAATGTTCAAAGGTCTGTAGATTTTCAAGAGTGGTACTTTTGACGGCCGTAGAACGGTCTTGGTCAAATTCTAATAGAAGATTTTTTTAAAAACGTGAGTGGTTCTAAGCCAGCTTTAATCTGAGTGTGCTTATTTTGATAGCGGGTACATTTCTTGTAAATTATACCCTCCTCATTCCTCCCATATTAGTGTAAATATGTGAATAGCCCACAAGGGTATTGAGACGCGTTGAGCAAAAAAAAAAAATCCCCTTCACTACGTTTTAGTATCCGTTCAGGTTATACGCATACATTAACTACGCTGATGGAATAGGGACGAGAAAGGTGGAATTTAAGAGGAAATGCACCAGGATGTGTGTGGAGTTACAGCGGGGAAATCGTTGAGGAAAAATAACATCCTAAATACACCCAACCGGGATTCTAGCCCCGAGTTCCCTATCATTGGCAATCTAGTCAAACACAAGAGTAACGTGTTGAACCATGTGACCACAGATACATTTTGTGAACAATCGAACCTAAAAAATTGTACTATCTATTTCGGTGGCCGTATGGTCCAAAGCATCACTCCAGCAATAGACCGGACCACCGATTACCGGGTTCAAATCCAGGTCGGATCTACTCAGGATGGTTTTCCCCTATCCCTCCATGCAAATGCGGGTAAACTTCGTCTAAATTCAACCTTATTTATCTTTAGCATATTAGGGTAATTAGTGTATAGGAGTATGACCCAAATGGGTAGTAATACGCGGTGCTAAGAAAAAACAAAAATAAAATACGTTACTATAACTATTTAGCTATGGCATTAAGATACATCCATTTCCGACGAAAAATATAATCAAACCCCCATGCAATTCATTTAATGTTTATTATTTGCATGTATTAAAAACGGCTGCCGGCCTCACAGGAAGAAAAACAATTACCTGCCATCAGCAAATTTAAATGAAAATAATAAAGTTGATCAAGATAAATGACGATGACGCGAAGGGGTTTGCGAAGATAAAAAAGGGGAGGGAGCGTTGAAAGAAAGTGAAGGGTAGATAGAGACTTCCTGTCTTCACGAGGGGCGGATATGACGTCATAGTGAGTACGAGGACAAGGAGAAACTGGCGCGTCTTTCCGCCCGAATAAAGATTTATTCAACCAGGAAATAAAAGGATCAACTTACTGTGGAGAATTTTAAAGAAAGGAGGAACGGCTATAGAGAAAATACTTCTTTTATGTCATGTGGCTATTGTTTACAAATATATAAACTTTATTTACACTCTTGTGGGAGTTTTTACGTTCAATGGTCCGTGGTATTATAGAATTGTAAGGATGTTGTCGATTTTTTTTTTCCTGCTAAAATGATTGAACCCCTAAGTTCATGTTATTAGTTATGACAACATTTTGCACCATTTCTTTCGTTTTAGAAGAAAAAATATTAACGAAAAAAACCACAAATAAGAATTGTGTTGGTTCTTGGTCTACATTTAATCCCATTCTATAAATAAGGTTAAAATGAAATGTGTGATAGTTCTCAATGAATACCATAAACAATATTTTCGTCAATTTTTTTTAGCACCACGTCTTACTGCCCGTTCAGCTTATACGTTTTTGAACTAATTACGCCAATGATTTAAGGGAATGGGGAGGTTATATTCAGAGGAAGTGTACCCGCATTACAAAGCATGCGAGTCCAAATTGAACAATTTAAAAATAAACGTGTTTAATGTTGAACTTTCAATTTCAATTAATCGCTTTTTTAATAGAAAATATATTTGTAAGCATGCATTTTAATAAATACACGTTTTGTTCCTATGTATATCTATGTATTTGTTCTTTACTTGAATGATTAATGAAGGTTTAAAATGTTTAATGGTTTAATGATGCAACGTTGGAATAAAAACGATTCTCTCTATTTTACCGAGTCATGGTTTGATGTTCAGACAATTTTTTCTTCCAACAATTCAAGTTTAATTACAATAAACACTGTAATGTAGTTCAGATGTTGAATTAATGATTAACAAAGAAATATTTCGATCAATGGGTTTAAAAATAAATTACTTTATTTAAATTAGTCCCTTCATTACCACTTTTGAATTAAATTTATTGCATTTTAGTCCCCGATTAATTTGTTCCAGCGAGGAAATATCGTTTTATTATTTCAAATAGTTAATATATGATTATTTTTATTAGTATTAGGGTTTATAGGCCCGTCGGCACAATGAGGCAATTGGGGCCTTTAACAATATTATGAAATTATTATTATTTTATTATTATTATTATTATTATTATTATTACTATTATTATTATTATTATTATTATTATTAGTGTTTATAGGCCTGTCCAATCAATTAGGTCATTGGGGCCTATAACAATATGGAAATATAGTAAAATCCCCATAGGGGAAAATCAAATTAAACAATTCACCTGTCTGAATGGGCAGATGGTATACAACAACAAAATTAAAAATATAATATTTAAGTTAAAAACACAAAACGGACATATTAAAATACAAAATGTTAACAAGACAAAACAGACATTTTGATGGATACTAAAAATGTTAAAAAAAAATAAAACACCATATTAATGTACACTAAAAATGTATACACCTGATAAAAAAAAAAACCCACAGGTGTATACAAACACACGCCGAACATAACCCTTTAGATCTAAAAACATAACACCCAAACTCGCCTCAGGAGGAAGATGAACCGCCTCCTTGGCTGCCTGGTCCACCAGTTCATTTCTGATAGACCAACGTGACCAGGAATCCAGCAGAAGTTTAACAAACCAATTATAAAAATTTGCTCATGTATCATCTGCACGAGGGGATCCCAGGAGTACAGGGTGGACAATGCCAACAGAGCACTCAGGAATCAAAATAGGCTACCTGGTTATTATCAGACTCAGGCCCCTTCTACTAAGATATTACAATCGGCGCTCTACCATGAGCTCAAGTGCAATGGTATCCATATAGTGTCCGATGAAAGACATTTAAGTTGCCAAGGTCGTCAATGGAGGAGCCAATAGCTTCTACACAGGACTGAATAGCAGGGAAAGGGAAGAAGTAAGGAAATAGCAGAGGAAGAAGAAAGGGAAGGAAGAAGTAAGGAAATAGCAGACGAAGGAGAAAGGGAAGGAAGAAGTAAGGAAATAGCAGACGAAGGAGAAAAGGGAAGGAAGGAGAAAAGGAGGTGAAAGCAAGGATATAGGAAAGCTTTGTCTTACACGAGGTACATTCTGTGCAAAATCTCCCCCTTTAAGTCGCCTCTTACGACAAGCAGCGGATACTGTGGGACCATTCTAAACCTCATCCATCAGGGAACTTTCTATATATAAAAAAAATTAAATTGTAGCTGACTAATACAACCCTTTGGCGACTATTCACAAGTAAAATCCAAGTGTGCAATGCTACATGATAAATTATGTAACTTTTGTCGGGATGTTGCCATGATGATCAGAAGGGCTGTCCTAATTTTCATATAATATCAAATAAGTCGACTTAATTGTTGTTTAATGTTGAAATGTTGTTCTAGCTCAACCTAGATTAAGGCAGGTGTAGACAAACAAGTTAGATTTGTAAGTTTATACAAATCATTCCGGTTATTCAATTGTTGATCCTTAAATTTTATACATGATAATTACATAAATCGGTCAAAAAATCAAAACAGATTGTCATATAATACAAAATGGTCATTACATTATTCTTGTCATTGTAACAAACCACTACTAAGGTAGAAAGCCATAATCAGTGTAAAGTAATACTAAAGTGTTCTAAAGCTTATATTTTATTATTCAAATTACGTTCGCATTGAGGATAAATAGAAATTTTAAACAAATGTACACGTTTATGTGTAAGATTTTGGCCTGTAAATAATGTCAACGATCACATAAAATTGTAGTTTTTTTAAAACAACGTCTTACTAATCTTTCGGGCTCTACGTATATGCATTAATTACGCCAGTGTGTTAGGGATGAGGAAGCTCGAATTTTGAGAAAGCGTATGCGCATTTGCGTGGAGGGAGGAAAATCACTATCACTACATTCAACCGGGATTTGAACCTTATTATATCCGCCATCTGCAGTCTAGTCTATTACAATGCACCAAAGCGGGTAACTTATATTTAAAGGAAGGGTAGTTTTGAGCCCTTGGCTCAGGCGGAGTGTTACATTTATCACAATCTTGGGTTGACTTTGAGTTATAAAGGTGTTTGTGTTGATCTTCCCCCAGTTTTGACTGCTACCTCACAAGGCGATCATGTCTGTAGTGATGACAGGCCGCGTCTGTCACTGTCATGATGACGGACCGACCAGCATCACTAGCTTGATGACTTGTTGAAGAGTCCTCGGTTAGCACCCCGCCTAGATACTAGGACCACACACCTAATGTGGGGGTGGAAGAAAATAGTAGCTCACCAGGACGTAGAGGGGCTTGGAAAACAACGGGACTATTACTTATACAAGTATTACTCTTTCAAAATCATTGTCAAACAACGAATTTTTTTAAAAAAGGTACGCTGCACCGCAAATATGTTCTTTATCTTTTATCTTAAAATAGAGACAGTTACTAAAAACTTGTAAGATTTGTGAAACAAAATAATATACATTGATGCAAAAACACTCCACCAAAGAGCATAATAAACACTTTTAATTATTTTTTCAGAGACCTCGAAAAAAAATGTTAATAGCTCAAAAGCTATTGGTTTTATAAAAAATATTGGCTACTTCAAATAAAAAGAGTTTTACAATGATAAGTTATTTCGTAACTCAAGTAATTGCGAAAATTTGATCAAAAGTGGAAATTGTTTCTTATGTGAAGTACCCTCAAAGTCATTTTCATGATGAAATGAGAAGTTACATTTTGTTTGCAATCTTAACTGGTGGTACCAGTATGTTTTAAAGGGTTTCAGTTGTTATTTGGAATTAAACCTTTCCGACAACACAAAATTAAAACATATTTAGAGAAAACTGGTAGGTCACCAACTGATGGACGAGGAAAGCACAGTAATCGCATTTCTGCTTCACGAGTCTGCTGGGCGACCTCATAAGCTCGCCCAACAGACTCGTGAAGCAGAAATGCGGTTTTTTGCCTCCTCAGAAGGTCGTAAATCATATTACAGCTTGAAGGACTCGCAAAAACTGTACCTTCCAGAAGATTTGAATGCCAAAAAATTTCTTTAAAAATATTTAACTAAATATTCTGACATTCAGATAGATTTCTTACGAAACATTCAGACATATTTTTGTGTCAATAGTTCAACATCGCTTCCGGTTAACCTCGAACCAAAACGTGCTGTTGGTGCGATCAACATAAATCCAAAATCACTGATCTCGAGAGGAAAAGTGGTGAGGATATAGTAAAGCTGCAGGAGGATCGTTGGAAGCTAGAAGATGAGAAGAAACTACACCTCAAGAAAGCTGACTGGTTCTACAAAAAGAAAACATATGCCAAGGAAGAAGCTAGAAAATCGTCCACTGGCCAAGGAGAAGTGTAAGGATCTGGAAGTCCTGATGAGGTTCTGTGAAGATGAGGGATCCAATGAGTACTACAGCCAACTTATTGCTGTTCATCAGCCTGAATTGCTATCTGCACACCAAGAGGATGACATCACGATCAAAGTGATTTTTAGAGGTAAATGTCCTAATAATTTTATTGTTATAAAAATTAGGCTCTACTTTAGCAAATTAAAAATACTTTTTTTTAACTAAACTTAGGCTACATTATTTTTGAGGAAATTTTCGAAGTAAATTTTATTGTTTAGTTTTAATAAAGTTTATATTGTCAACTACTTATAAAAAAAGAAAGCATTTCTACTCACTGATGATGTTTTTTTTAATCTGCTCTCAGGCTAAAATGTGGAAGATTGTACGGCCGTTTTATTACTCAATTTTCAAATCATGAATTAAAATGGGAAATCAAGCTCCAGTAATTCATGACAGACTACAATGATGAACCGTGATAAACCTAGGCTTTTAGACTTACAAAATATTGGTTGCCAACATAAGTCAATGTGTTTTAAAGTGGGACTAGGCCTATATAGTGTAACAAAGTTCCAAAACTGTGTTTTGACTATTACAAAATCCAGGGGGAAACCAACAGGAATCCAGCCTTTGTTTTGTTAAATAATTAATTGCGCAAGTAAATTAAAACCTAATGTAATCTTAGTTTCATTGTGAAAACAGCAAGCACTAAACCAACGTCTAAAAATATTTTCACTGAGAAAGGTACAAAATTATCCTATTTTAAATGTTTCAAAATTTATTTTCTTTCTCCTGAAAAATTTTAGTTTTTGTACTGAGTTGGTTTTTTCCCTGCACCCTTGATATAGAAATTGATGTAAGATTGCCCCAGCCTCTGTCTTTTGAAGGCAATATGGCGACTTTCGAAAATTAAAACAAAGATTTGAACTATACATGTTAGCTAGTGGTAGAGATTCAAAAAATGCGAAAGTTTACGTGGCTTTGTTGTTGAATATGATCAGGGCTGGGCGAACCGGATGGATGCCCGGGGCGTCAGCTCGAGGGTGCGCCAAACAAAGCACTAACATCAAATAACTTTGTAATGATATGAAAATAATTCCCAAACCTCAAAACTCCGCGCCTAACGTAACAGTGGAGTTGATAAGCATAGCCCTCATTCACTTTTTGATACTAGAATGGAATTTAACATAGTGCTATAGTTTTTTCTCTCAATAAAATGGGATAGAGTGTCACTCTTTAAAAGTTAATTACATCCGCCATCTTAAAAATATGACGTCCTAAAACGGTATTTTGTAATTATTTAGCAAACTGTTCACTATATTGTATTAAAGAGAAGATCATTGTCTACAAAACATGTTATAATGCCATAGTTTTCTTTGTATTCCTAACCATTTCCGTAGTGAAATGTTTGTAGTAGGTAATATATGATATTTATGTAGTTCCACCTTAGATTATTTTCATGACACACCATCTTGGTTACGTTAGGTTTGGAGTTCTAGGTGTGACATGGACGTAAGGAAAATGTAATTTGGGGGGTGATGATAGGTGTTAAGACTTAATATTAAACCTTAATAATCAAGAACATTGTTATTTTATACAACAATGATGGAACTTTATTTGTGTGGGAGGGGAAAGGGGGACAAGAACCAAAAAAGTATTGTCTGGGCTTTATAACCTCCTTTCCCCCAGGTAAGGTTAGAAAATTGGATGCTCCTAGAAGCTTTTAAAGTGGTCCTCGTTTAGACAATTTTTGAAAATCATACTCGTTTAGCAGCTATTTATAATAGTGCTCCCCACGAAATATTTCGAAATTTGGATACTTCTAGAGGATAATTGGAGAAGTCCTCCTTTGCAAATATTTTAAAATTGGACACCCATAAAAGCTATTTTAAGAAGTGCTCACAATTTTTTTTATAAATTAGATTCCCTAGAATTTATTTGAAGTGGTGCTCACCCAGATATTTTTTTTGGAATGCCCTAGAAGCTCTTTGGAATGATCCTCGCCTGGTGTTTTTTTCCTATTATGCCCAAAATACGTTAGGTCTAGAGTTGTTAGTTTTGGGGATTATCTTCATACTATCCACTTATTCCCCGTTATATATGAGGGGTCGCCAAAAAGCAATCCCGATCAGGTACAAAATTTACCTCGGGTCGCCCCTGCTACTTTAACAAAAAAAGTTAAACCCAGTGCTTAGCTAGAAAGTGCTAATCCAGGTGAACGGCTGGATTATGTGATTTCTTTACGTGATGTTGAATTATGGGGCCGTGAAAATGATGGTAAAATTACCAATACCAGTGAAATTGTGAATGCACGATTGCAAGGTAGATTGCATAGATTGCGCCTAACGCCGGAGCTAAATAAAGCCTTAATTCCATAAATTATTTATTGACTGTTGGAGGGGTCTGCCGTAGAGAAGGATGGTGGAGGGGTTAAGTCTTTTAATGCATTTTCAACGAATGGTTTGGTTTAGTAAATTTATTTAGCAAAATTATATGTTGTATATATTATAAATAATATAAAATATGTATTACATATATCTATTTATTGATAGGCTGGATTGTGAGAAAGGACTTTGTTCTCGGATCACTTTAATTTATAATCATTTATAGATCAAAATAATGAATTATATATACTATATTATATATAATATAATATAATAAATATTATTTTATTATATATATTATATGATATATGTAATACTTATTATATCATATATTTATAATATATAATATGTAATACATATGTCATATAATATATATAATAATTGTCACCGAGTCCTCGAATAGGTCAGTTGGTAGAGCAGTGGTAATTTTAGTTAAAACTTTGTGATTTTAATCGACGTTCAAATGATTTTTTTTTAAATTCTACATGTCAACATTTCGTATAATCTACTTAATGAATGAGCTTTAAGCACGTTATCAAATGTGAACACACTGTTCAATTGACTACAAGAAAATAATGTATTTGATTTACAGTCTTTAAAGTTGTTTTACAAACACACAGCGTTCCAAATATTATTGTTAGTTCTACACCTTGAAATTTTAATTTGAGGCCTGAAAAACCTATTAATTAATGCATGAAGCTCTTTCACCACTCACACAAAGGTAGTAAATTAGATACATTTGAAAACCTTTTTAGTCAAAAAACTCTTTTGAATGAAAATACAATCATCAATGAACAATTACAATTTACAAATCAAACTCTTGTAAACACTTTAAAATGTATACCTAAAAACATAAGCTTTTTTTTTTTCATTTTCTTTGTTCTCTTGTTAGAAAAACATAAGAATGGAACAAAGAAACAACAATTTTAATACGATTAGCATTTACCAACAAAAAGGATATATATTTAAATAAGATCACTGGGCTTCCGTTTAACAGCGAATCATATTACACAACCCCTACATTAAGCTTCTGTATAGTTCCGCTTGGTCGGTTATATTCTTAATCGAAGCATTCTTTCCTATTCGCGTCAATAAAATGAGCTCAACAGCTTAAATTACTCTTTAATCCAGTGGTTTCCAACCTTTTTCGGAGTGCGACCCCAATTTTTGCCTCTGAGATGGTCGTGACCCCTTGCATTTGAATCCTAGATTTTTAATTTATATAAAATGATTATCCAACTATTATCAAATGTATCACTCACTTTTAATAAACAATTTAAAAAAAAACAAAATGTGTAGATAGAATAAACAATGTCAAAAGAAACTAAACATCAGATGCACAGTTAGTGGGATTTTTGAGCCTGCATTGATTCACATAGTTTATTAAATATTGACAGTAGTGATTTGAGGAAATAGCCAATCAAAGATCCGGCTCTACTTACTTTAAGCTGATTCTTATATTTAGTTTTAAGGGCACCCACAGCAGAAACCAATCCATACCTCTGCAATGACATGTTAAAAATATTAAGTATTTAAAATGTATCGGCAAGATACGCTAGCTTTCACAAGAAACTGTTCTTATTGATCTTATTTTTATTACCTGGGTAGTCACTGTCTTTGGGGTAAAGACTAATTTCATCCTTCAGTTCAAACACTCTTGCAAGAACTTTCCCGCGTGACAACCAGCGTGCAGCAGAGTAGTGTAAGAGAGCACTGAGTTCAGACCCTGTTCCCTCGTATAAAGTAGCAAAATAACGCGATTCAGTTGGTCTTGTCTTAATGTAGTTCACTATTTTAATGATGAAACTAAAGAGGAGCACTTAGTTCTGTACTCGTGTTTTTTGATGCAAGTGACTCCTTGTGGATCATACAGTGAGTCCAGATGGCGTTGGGAGCCTTCCCTTTCACGTGAGCTTGTTAACTACTTCTTTCTCCAGACATGGCAGGAGCACCATCATTGCACATCCCAACACAATTTTACCACTGCATCTCATTTGCTATCAAAAAATCGTCTAGGATCTTGTAAAGTCACTCAGCATTGGCTCTTCCCAGAATTGGCTTGCAGAACAATAGGTCCTCTTTGATAGATCTGTTATTGATGTATCGAACATAAGCTATAAGGTGGGCATCCTTCACTGAGTCAGTGGCTTCTTCGACCTGTATTGCAAATTTTGACAATTCAAAGCGTCAGTCTGCTGTTCTTGTGTGTCGTTGCGCCATGTCGGATATCCGTCTTCCCACCGTGTTATCTGCCAGAGGAATCTTTTGGACTAGATCTGTATACACTTTGTCAATAATTATTTCTGTGATTTCAACAGCAGCAGCCAAAACGAGTGTATATCCAAAAGAATGAGGTTTGTTACATTTTACGACCATATACTAAACTTTTTATGATTTCCAGAAGTTCCTTGGTGCGAAAAGTTGTAATTTTTTATCATTGATGTGATGTGTCCAGAATATGTCGGTAAACATGCAGTTGGAGTAAGATAATCAAAATATTCTGTTTCTATTTGGATTTTGAACTTTGCTATAGTAATCAAAATCTCTTAAAAGACTAAATACAGTACAAGGTTGTAGTCTTCAAAAATTTTGCTACCCCTTCGGATTAACGCCGCAATCCCCAAGTTGGAAATCACTGCTTTAATCCCATATAAAATATCATGTTCTGAAAGAGCACATATTAATTATCTACTGTACGTGTCTATAAATTGTTGATTAGATTGAACTTCATCTTTAAAGTAAAATAATGTTTTTGTATTAGCTTCATCTATAAAATAGAACCTTACGGTCGTTTAATTGCTATGAACAATTTTTTTTAACAGAAATGTTATTAATTTATTTGAGTTTTATCACAATCCTTGATGGTTTGATGAAAATTGTCATCTTTCATCAAGCTAAAAATTTGTTTCATAAAATTTTAAGTCGATTTTGCACCAAATATCTTTTTCACTTCACTTCAATTTTTTTTTCAATCAAATGTCAAAAAATACCACTCTTCTTCAAGCTAGAAATTCAACATATACTTCATAAACAATATATTATAGCGTTTTGTATGTATAATGACCCGCCTCGGTGGGGTAGTTAGCTAACGCGCTACCTTCGTGCTGCCGAGGACTAGGAGATTGAGATTCTAATATCGGTCGGGTGAACTGAGGTTTTTTTTTTCCTAACTAGTTTTCCAATTTCCCTCTACGCAAATGCGGGTTCACTTCCTCTAAATAATTCAACCTTACCTATTCATAACCCATTAGCATAGTTAGTACTTAACCGTATAATCCGAACGGGTGATAAATAAGTGTATGTACAATGGAATTTTGTATAGATCTTAGTTATATTTAAAATGGAAAGCAACAAAAGGAGTGCGGACTTTTGGTTTTGCCAAGTATATATTTTTTCTTATCGGCTACATAAACTCCCCAAAACCCGAATGATTATGTTGATGGGTTGCTAACTGGTAAGGCACCTACAGGCTGTTCCAAACTCGCCCCGGGCTGACTCTTATTTTAATAATTACATCAGCGTTGCTAACAAGGTTGAGTTAGGACATGTGGCTCGCTACTGGTGGAACGCTCTAGGTCGTGCTGGGCCCCACGGCGGACCCCTCTACATCGACAGTTGTAAACAAGAAAACCGTCTTGGCTGGACTCGTGAAATATCTACAAGAAATTAGGGTGGCACTCAGGCCTTATGAGAGCGGGGTGAAAGGGGGTACATCGTACCCAGAGCTCTAAAAGAGAACTGGAAATTTCCTGGGATCTCAGAAAATATTTGCATATATTTAAAACCAGCATTTAAACAGGAATAACGGGAAATGGAAGAGGGCCCAAAAAAACTTCTTACCCCCTGATAAAATTCATCTTAGAGGCCCTGATGGCCCTATCGTCATCATACTAAGATAAAAAAAGTTTTTTCTCAATACTCTTTCAATGCGAATGCTAATACACTTCCTTTAAACAACCTTACGCACCCATAGCTCTTGGATTAAGCCGTTAAAACTCTTGTACTACCCACATCACGAGAATTTAAAATATATGATTGACAGTTTGGGTGCTTGACTAATGAAGAGGTTAAAATAAGAGTGAGTAAAAATAGAACCATTCCGCGGGTGATTTAATGTAAAAAGCCCAACTGAATGGATTGGTCACATTATGAGAAGAAATGATTTAGAGCGAGGTCTTAGAAAGCAAGAGAGAAGGTACAACGGGACCAGGAAGAATCAAACAAGGCAAGGAAATGAAGTTTTTTGATTTAATTATTATTTGCACCGCGTCTTACTACCCGTTAGGGTTGTACGCACTTACGCTAATGTGTAATGTAAGGATGATTGTGACATGAAATGGAGGAACTACAGTTTAACGTGGAATCCGAACCACGGTGGAGGCCTGGCATTCCTCACATTCACAAGTTGTGATTAATACACGTCTTGTCAGAGGTGAAGGAAGGGTTTGGCAATCAGATAAATCTGTGCCGGGACCGAGGATTGAACCCCGGACCCTCAGCACAGAAGTCTGACACCTTACCCCTAGACCACCAGGTCACC
>CABFWB010003080.1:60298-88465 GCA_902151455.1 Timema bartmani
GAGTTGTACTTCGGGCCACGGACGTTTAGTAGTATGCATGATGTTGATCAGTGCGCGTGTTTTCGGAGCCGTGAAGCAGGCCAGTCAAAAGGGGACCAGGCTAGGTGAGTCCAAACTGTCTTCTTTACATTCATGTCTGTGACAACGTCACAATTTTTTTTATTGATATACGCTTATGTACTCATTGCAATAGTGAATTTAGGGATGAGGAAGGTTATATTTATAGAAAGTTCACCCGAATTTGCATGGAGGTAGAGTGGAAAAACCACCCTCAGTACACCCGACCGAGATTCGAACCTCGAGCTCCCCGTGATCGGCAATCTAGTCTACTGCGAGAGTAGCGCCTTAGATCATGCAGCCACCGAAGCGGGTACGGGTTTATTAGTTATTAATTAATATACAGCCAAATTCTCATAAAGGTATTTTATAAAATACATTTTTTTTGCAGCCGAAATTGATAACATCTATCAAAAATGACCTGCTGCAGATCCCATAACCTAGCGTATGAATACGTTAAAGTAGTACTTGTATGGACCCTTCTGCACTTTAATCTTTGTTGTCTGGGAAATCCACAATTTAACAGTGAGGAGGAAAAAATCTAGAGGAAATGATTTCGTATGCGCGTGGAGTTAGAGCAAGAAACCATTTAGGGAAAAACAGTCTTAGTAGACTCAGCCCAAACTCCCTATGGCAGGCAAACCAATCTAGATGAGCCTGACATTTAGTCCGCGTGACCACCAAAGCAGGTACATATCTAATATTTGAAATGAATGGGTTTTTCTAGCACCGCGTCTTACTACCTGTTCAGCTTATACGCATATGTACTAATAACGCTAATGAGTTAGGGATGAGGAAGGTTGAATTTTAGAGGAAGTGTACGTGAATTTGCATGGAAGGAGAGTGAAAAAACACGAAAAACCACCCTCAGTAAACCCGATCAAGATCCGAACCCCAAGCTTCCCGCTATCATCAGTCTAATCTAACACGAGAGTAAACCATGCGGCCACTGAAAATTGAAATTAATGTTAATTTACCATATTACTTAGTATTGATATTGTATTTTGATCACGCCAGCATTTATTTTAAATTTCTCCAAACAGAGTAAAGAATAAACCTACAATTTCATTGCGATTTAATTACATAAAATAATATTAAAAAACAATCTGTAGATTCTTACTAAAGCATTGATATTATTCAATTATTGTTCGATAAAAAGTATTACCGAAAATTGTGATTTTCGTTCGCGATGATTGCAGTGCTATCGTTTGTTCTAAACCTTAGCTAAGTTGGTTGAGCGTTTACCTACTATGCGAAAGGTATCGGGTTCTGTTCCCGACACGGCCAACAAAAGATTTAATTTTGGTTTTCCCCTTTTACATAAGCAAATTGACGACTGATGGAATGAGTGTTGTGTCCATTATATAGTTAAGCTAGTTTGTAAGTCGTGTTCTGACAGTAAGTAAGACAGGAAGCAAGTTGTGTTAGTAAGATCATGCAGGGAACGCGAGAAAAGGTTTTTTTAAACTTTTTTTGCTAAAATAAATAAAATATTGCCCTAATAAAGAGATAGAATTTAATTTTCTTCACGTGGTAGTAATAATATTGCACATCTGGGATACAACAATCATAGCCCAGTAGTGAAAGATTAACCAGTACCAATGTATCGTTGCCCAGGGGACGCCCGAATGAACTAATCGTACATCCTTTCCGTGGAGGTTCTTCCCAATGAAATGAGATGATGGTGATAGTGAGTATGAGGGTGTGGAACTAGTGGAAACTCTTAAACTTAACTTAAGCCTAACTAACCAAACCTTGGGGATCATTGAGGTAGTTCCCCTTTCGGAAAAAATACCCAAGGTGCTAGACGGGAATCGAACCCGGGACCCCCAAGTTCGTAGCCAGGTGAATTGACCAATATGGCATGGGGCCAATTTCTCTACATGAGGATATCAACAGTAACTTGAATTTATATCATGAGCGTGGTGGTATTGGACGATGAACTTTTTAAAATGGAGAGAAAAAGCGGTCTTTAAATTCACATTGACAGAGTATTCAAGAACTGTTGATATCAGCATGTGAAGAAAATTAAACTCTTTGTTTCTACTGAAGAAATATTTGATTTATTTAGACAAAAAAAAGTTTTGACATGAAAACTGAAAAAACACTGATTTTTTCTCCCGGTAGTAAGTTTCGCTCATGTACACTATTTTGTTTTCTACCTTTGTGGTGTTATTTTACAATATTAATGTTTAGTATATTTGTTGTAGTTAATAATGATGATAGAAATGTTCAAAATTACCTTAGGCACGCGAAAAGGATGTATTCGAAAATGATTGACAAATTGAGAAGGNTTGAAATGCACGACAAATTGAGAAGGGTTCACAAAAAAAATGTTCGACAGCCCTGCTGTGCCTCTCTTATTTGAAATGCATATTGAATATGCGTTCGAATTATTTAAAAAAAATACTTTAATTCTTTAGCCTACTCGACAAGTTATACGTCAGTGGAATACAATAAAATGTCATATGAGGACAGGAGTAATGAGATCCGACTGTCCGATCATCTAGTGAGACTAAATAGGTGCGGTCACTTCCAAGAGGAGAAGAACCCATGACCTGAGACTCTGAAGGTCAGGAACCACGTTACATCACTTCCGGTTTTCACACTGTCTCGCCGAAAACGCGTCAGCCTTTCAGCCGTCCTCATCAAATGACCCCAATAGCTATCACCAAGACATTGTGCCACTATACCAAGGTTGAGTTAGTGTCTTCTATTATTTGTTTGAGAGTACAATCTGTGCATATTTTCTCACCGTAACGTGAGAAGATTGTAATACACTAATTTTGTTTTTAGTGCTATGATGCGTCTTACTCTTAGTTCGAACAATCCGCAACTTACACTACACTGGATATCATCGCTGAGGTAACTGCATGATTACTATTGGGAAACAGCGTTTCGTTTTTGTGTGGTCAATCTCCCCTCAAATATAAGATAAGTTTCGCAACGCTGGTTAGTCGAGGTTGCCAGTAGCTCCTTCTTACCCCATCACACCACCTTCCGACATAACTGAGAGCGAGGAGATTTGGCAACAGTTAACTGAGAGAGAGCGAAGATAACGTTTTTCTCCATTAAATCTACAGTTCTTTCATAGGTGAGGTTAAAAGAGACGCGAGTAAAGTTAAGTATTCTTGCAGTTTTTACGAACAATTTTTTAGTCAAATAAAATAAAATATTTCTTCAGAATATAGGTTTAGTTTAGTTTTCCATATCAATAGCAAAAGTTCTTGAAAACGTGTCATTTGAACAAAATGTTTTCAAAAGAACGGAAAATTTTCTATTCAAATGCCATTCTGACAAATATTAAAGGATTGTCGAGATGGGTACAGAATTAATCTAAACGTAGCTACTGAAGATCAGGTGGCGCAAGTGGCGATGGCTTGGCCACAATCTCCGGAGAGACCAAGATAACATCAAGATAAACTTTGGAATGGAAACCTCAAGACGACGGCGTCGTGGTAGGTGGATAATGGCTTGACGGAGGGCCGTCAATGAAGATGGCAAAAAACTCGGAAAGTCATGGGACGAATTTAAAAGTGTGGCTGAGAATAAGACTTGAATGGGCTAAGTATAAGACTTGAATGGGCTAAGTGTAAGACTTGAATGGGCTAAGTGTAAGACTTGAATGGGCTGAGTGTAAGACTTGAATGGGCTAAGTGTAAGACTTGAATGGCGTAACTTTGTTGCGGCCTTATGCTCAACATATGTAGTTAAAGGAATTTATTATTTACTAGTTTTTAAGCCTGTCTATAACATGCTGATGTCAATATTACCGAAACTAACGAAACAGAACCTTCAACCTTTAGATTATTGATAGGGTAAGTTTTGTAAGATTGGACTAGCTTGTTATAACTTATAAAATTATATTTCTTATCATCACAAACATTTAAAAATGTAATAAAAATTCAAACGTAAATTTTTTTTTCCAAATAAACACTTTTTGCCAGGTAATGTGAATACAAACCAACCAAATAAGATCTAAAATTAGGTGATCTTGTATATTTACTCTAATTTATATTTGGATTTAAACACGCATTAAAGATGACGGTTTGGAAATGGTTAATGTTCTAAAATCAAGTCTTCAAGCTAGACAAGAAAGCGAACACCATGACTCCAATAAATTATTTTTGTTGTCACTTCTGGACGACTTCAAAAAAATACCAGACTACTCCAAAAGTACGGCGAAGATCGAAATGATCAACCAGCACTGTGGAACAGCAGTATTAAGTTATATAGTGATAAAAATATAAGACAAACCTTGTGGGAAGAAATAGTGAAGAAATTTGGAGGAGAAGAACAGGATTTGTAGGAAAAACAACAAATTGGTAAGTAGTTATAAAGTAGTTATGTATTTTTAATTAAATATGTACGTGGATTTCTAGGTTAAACTAGTTAGTTAAATGTATTTGTTTAGCCATGGAACCTGACCTTCCCCAATAAAATAGAAAATATTGAGCAAGCAAATCTCGATAATTCATTGAAAGTATTGCATTTCTTGTGAGATCTTGTAATGTCTCATGTGATGTTGAAAGTTAATTTAGGTTGTCTTCTTATCTAATGTCATCTCTGGTGCGAAAAAAGTTGTGCAAAACACAACATGCCTTTATATCGATTGCAAAATCAATATCTACATCCAGTGGGCGATGAAAAATTCGCCACTTATTAGATCAGTGGTTTCCAACCTTTTCGGAATGCGACCCTAATTTTTGCTTCTGAGATCGTCGCGACCCCTTGCGTTTGGATCCTATATTTTTAATTGATATAAAATAAGTAAGGGAAAGTTGCCTATATCGCAACACTTTTTTAATCTTTATTTTTATTTGCCATAAATACTAACCTATAATATTAAGTATATTTTTACACAAACCTGTAAATATTTGCTGATATATTTCTACTGTTTCAAGTTCAAAAGGATGTAATTGGAAATAAATAAAGCTAATTTTCTAACTGGCTGCAATCGGTACGATATAGGAGACAGGTTTCCTAAATCGTACCACTACAGTATTTATTAGGAAGAATCTACTAATAAAAGTATAATATCATACTACATTGCAGTGTGATTCTTCGGAAGAAAACTAATGGGATCGGACACATTCTTAGGAGGAACTGTCTTCTGCATGACATCATTGAAGGCAAGGTTGAGGGAAAGAGAAGCTTAGGAAGAAGAAGGTTTCAAATATTGTATGACTTTAGGGAAGGAAGAAAATGCTGGGAGCTAAAGGAGGTGGAGGACAGGACGCATTGGCAGTCTAAGTTCACTGACAAAGTAATTAATCTGTCGTGTGACAGAACACCTATTAATAATCACAGTACAGAGGTATGTTTTAGTATTTAAATGTTTATCAAAACTTTTTTCTATTTGCAGTCCATACAAATGAACTGTTTTAATCCTGACTTGACCCCTGCACATCTTTCATGCACCCAGGACCAGCATACCAAACACTGCACTATGTCCTCAACAGAATGATCTTCACATACGGAACAAAACCATTCTTCTTGCTGGATTTCAATACTAACATCAGGTTGTGTTGAAGTAGATGGTAGACTTTCTCCGTTGGTTTGCAGATCTGCTTTTTCTAAATTTCTCCACACAGATGAAAATTTTTTCTTAGCATTGGCTACTTCTTTTTTTATCTTGGGCTTTGCCAGTCTCAATTCATTTGCTTTGGCCTTCTCTATTTTCATTTTCAACTGTTTTACTTTGGCCTGTGCCATTTGCAATTCTTTTGCTGTTTGCAAATCATTCTTGTATGGACTGCTTGTTAGCACAATAGCTCGTTGTAGGCCTTTGTTTGTCAACCCACCTCGTTTTGACACTTTTTTTTGGGTGGGTTTGGGAATTGGTGAGATATCTTCAATTGACACATTAAGTTGAGAGGTGTTGGCTGGTCCAGCCTTTGGCTTTACTGCAACATCCGGTCGGTCATTGGTTTCATCTGCAGTAGGTGCAGTGGGTGGTCCATTGGTGACATCTTTAGTAAGTGGTGCATCTACATTGGTATCTTCTGAAGGCTCAAGATATTCAGCTGGTAAAAAGTCAGAGTCTTTAAACACATTACGGTCAACTGGCCAGACTCCACATCCACGGAATCCATTAATGGAATTCTCAACTGTCACTGCCCTTGCATAGGCTTCTGCCACAAGTTGAGTCACCTGGTATTGTGTAACACACAGTCCTGGATTGGTACGAAGCCATTTTTCAACCACTTGTGTGTAGAACCCTTTCAGTGGTTTAAAAAACGACTTGTCTAATGGCTGAACCCGATGCGTTGTGTGGCCAGGCAACTGCAACATAATTACTCCGGCTTCTATTGCTATATCCAAAGCTTCCAAGTTTTTTGAATGTGTTGTGTGGCCGTCTAGAACTAAGAGAATTTTATTATCGTTGTTTGGTTTGACGGCAGCAATAAAATGTTTTAGCCACTGGATGAAGAGGTCACTGTTTATGAAGCCTGTTTCAGAAACCTCAGGTGGAGCCCCAACTTTTAATTCATTAGCCATTCTCATGCGCTTAAAAATTAACATGGGAGGGACATAGTCTAAGTAGCGCTTGAGAGTTGGCTTTGAAATACCGTATTGGCGACAGCATTCATTAAAACCCATGGCCCCATTTCTATAACCTGCCAGGGTCACGTTCCATATCCGATTCACTCCAAGCTCCATATTTTGCCTTCGTCATTCTGTAACACACACGGACACTCGCGTTATTTATGTTTATCGTGGTGTTTAATAAAAGTTTGGTAAAAAATAGCAAATATGGAACAAGGAAGATTATAGGCCCCCAATTCGTACCGGTACGAATTAGGAACCCACTTGTGGTACGATTTAGGCAACATCCTGGAGCTTTAAACATAACCTTATTTATAACCTCAAACTATCGCTACGATAAGAATAAACCATAGGTTTCTTGTAGAATTGGTTATATTACAATAATATATTCATGAAAACAAGTAAAACATACCTTCGGGTTCAGTATTTCCTTAGATACAAAGTCCAAAAATTACATCCAGATCCACTGAAACTAAATAACATTAATAAAAGCGTTCAACGTGGTCATACCAGTGTAATATTTTCGCGGGCTACTTAAAACAATGGGAGGTTCAAAACATAACCCCTAGAGCACTCTACCATAATCATTTCCCAGAAAATCAATGGCGGTACGATTTAGGTGGTGGTACAATATAGGCAACTTTCCCAAATTTTTGCAGATGGCTGTCCAGGCCAAAACAAGACTATAACCATGATAGGCATGCTTGCCAAATGGCTTGTTCTAGATTCTGCCGACAGTGTGAAGTCTGTTAATATTTATATTCCCAGTGTTTAGTCATTCCTACTTTCTTTCTGACCGTATTTTCGGCCGAATCGAAAAAGAAATAAGGAAGAAAGACACCATGATCCAGCCACAAGAATATAAAGATATTTTCTGTAGATATGGAACCGTAAAAAAGGTAGGCTCAGATGTGCCTATCCATGATTGGAAATCATCTGTAGCTGATGTCATCAAAGCCCCTGGTCAGGTACACTTTAAGTTTGCTACAACAAAGAGAATCACACTAAAGAAAACCAAGAACAAGAACATTGTCATGAAAGGAGAAATTAACTACCGAATGGATACAGGAACTTACCATTTTTGAAGGAAGGTAAAAGTCTACATTCAATCAATCCTGAGCAGCTACCATCCCAAGTTCCAGTGAAAGCAGAAAAAATTGAATATGTCAAGAAATTGTTAAACAAACGTTTTGGAGAAGGATGGGATGAACGGGATGGGATGAACGGGATGGAATGGACGACTATAGGCAAGTGCTTCTATATTCTACAGAAAGTGATGTAGAAGATTTTTATGAAGCAGAAATACCACTACCTGAAGGCGGTGATGATCTCAGAATTTGAAAAATCTCAAGTAATTTAGTCTAATTTAGTGAAAATTTAAAACATTGTGTGTTACATTAACTGTATTTAACTTTTTTTTTAATAGATATTGAGTGTTATTTTATACTGCGTAATACTTTCATGTTATTCATTTTGTTTTGAAGCCTCTATTGCATTCTACTCTATGTTCTTTGCTCCAAAACTGACCTTATCCTATTTGTTTGTTTCCATAGCTGCTTTTGTACATTGATTTGTAGCAAAACTCTTCTTATCTAATTATTTTAATTAAATATATTTTGTACCAATTGATAAATACATTTTTCTTTCTAGATTTATAATCCTAATTGTATTCACTAAATATTTAATTAAAAGTTGGCCTTCTTAACATCAACGTAGAGTCAGAAAAAGTTTTTCACATTTTACTCAAAATCACTTCACGTGGATGAGAAAAGTTTTGGAACTCACCCCCTCATATATTGATGAAATATCTAAAGAACTTAGTGTTCTGCGTGTGCGTGGGTTTTAGAACCCACACAGTTTTTCCTGCCAGTGTCTCTATATGTCAAGGCCCTAATGACCTCATTGTGTCGATGGGCCTTTAAACAATAATAATAATATTATATACTGCCACTTTGCCTATTTCGATACTTCATTCTTTGCAATATTCTACACACATTCAAATACTCTCCGAGATGCATTCACCCGACTGTCGATTTAACCATCTATCCTTTCATTTATATAAAACATTCTGCCCAATACTATAATTTCTTATTAAAGTTATTTAAGAATCAATAGAGCATGGAAGGAAAATGTCAATATGTTTTTTAACTACTTATCTTAACCGTCGTATAAAATTCCGCCCCTCCCCCCTTTCCACGAGATAAGGTTGTTACAAAATTAATAAATGAACATAATACAATGTTGATAACACTGTAAGGGCTTACTAAGCCCAAATCAAATATAAAGTGCACAAAAAGGATGCAGCTTTCAAATAATACTGATCTGGGCATTTTTTTAAAAATATTTACTTAAAAACAACAACTATAACTATCTGTAACAGCTAACCCCACCCTTTCCTACTGTTCCTGCCATGGAATAGAACCATTTATCAACAAACTTCTGCAAACTCTCCTAGAATTTATTTTGCCTCTTCAGAAGGTTTGCGTGGATTTCTGTGAAGGAATGTAGTCTAAGTGAAGAGAGTGTGCTGTGCCTACACAATGATCCTGGTATCAGAGTACCATCAGGAGAATACAAATTTCGGGATGTATCGTAGAAATTTGTGTAACAAGGTGCTTTTTAATCTTACTGTGGCTGCGTTCTGAGCTTGTATGTAATTGCATCGGTTATCAGAGTACCCGAAAAACTTGAGCCAAAATTCCAAAGGCGTTCTTGACTATTCTTCGGGCTCTGTAAAAGCGATAAACACACGTTCCAGCCCACCTGTGTCATAGTATAGCGAGAAGGGTTTTAAAAGGTTAGGGATAATTTAAAATGCTTCGTCTCCTATTAAAACATATGGTACAGCATGTGTTCTTCTTGATGGCATATTAAACTAATATCTTTATAGTTTTTCCTACGTGCAAATTCGTGTACATTTTATCACGACTCTTCCTTCCTCACACTTAGCCCATTAGTGTAAATATTTGGGTAGCCGGATGGGTAAGAAGACGAGGTGCATGAACAAATAAAATATTACGCTAGTTTTGTCTGTACAAAGAGTTTTGACTGACAAAATGACCACGACAATGACATTGGTCATCAAAAATAAATGACTGTTTCTAGACTTAGAAAAAAATTCTAGCATGATTGAATCGTTTCGTTTGAAAAAAAAAACTGTGACACTTTTTTCGTGTTGATGTAATACCAAGTTAAATGCATGAGAAACAGCCTCGGGGAATATCTCTGGAGAAATACCGGACGAGACAGACGTTAATGGCAATGGCAGTAATACCCAGACTGAAGCACGCCATCTAGAGTAACAGATTAAGTTGTGAGTTCTGGATGGAAATTTTATAGACTAGTGAACAGTAGACCTCGCCCCCTCCATGTTTTTTTAATTAAGACCTACCACAGTCCCAAGATTTATCTTTGAATAAATTTATACTTGAATTTCATTTGGACAAAAAACACACCAATTCCTTGGTCACTATTACATTCTATTAAATTATTCTTAGAGATTAACCGTCGCTCAAGTGGTTTAAATCGTCAGTTTTGTAATAGTTTTCAAAATAATATAAAAACACGTCAGAGACGCTCAGTCGATTGCTTGTAAAATTTTAAATTCAAATAACTTCGGATGAGATTTTTAACAAAACACTTCTTAATGACCTCAATCTTGAAAATGACAACCATATAAACCTTGGATCAAAGAATGTCATTGCCAAATTTCGTTAAAATTGGTCGACACTTTTTGGCAGTTGTTGCGAACACCGGAGAGACGAAACGCCAAAAGGTCAAGTTAAAATAATAGGCCTACTTCACTCCTCTAGGCCAATTAACTTCGAAGGTCCAAACGTTATCTCATTCATCAGGGGGTTTGTCTACTAAGCTAAGGGTCCCGGGTTCGATTTCCAGTATGGCTGAAATATTTATCATTGGTGAAATGTGGGTTTCTCCTTTCACAATAATGAATGAACGGCTGTCGACCTCGGTGATCTTGGGATAAAGTTCTCATCTGAGGACCCGATGTTCATGGGTTCAAACCCAACCGGGGTTGACGGATTTTTCTTGAGCGATGAAAATCCGTAGCACAACTTTCTTCGGAGGGGAAGTAAAGCCGTCGGTCTCATGTGGCATGTAAATAGCACTGGAAGGTATGTGATATACCTTTCCCGGCAAAATTGACTGGTACTTTCACTTCCGATCATAGAAATTCTTGTGTGCTGTGATAATCAATCGGTTCAGGGGCCTCTTATGTGTGTGTTCTAGAGTTAAGTGTGTCTATAAGAGGTGTTCTGATATAATCTGTTGGTTCAGAAAATGCACGTTAAATAGTAAGTACCGCAAATAAAAGACAAAACAAAAAACTACAATACGTTTTTTTATAAATATAGAAAACTATTTAAAATTCACGGAATTGCTTGAGATGGATACAAATGATGCATACATATTTTTTAAACAATACTTTCCCCTTATAGAAAAGAGTTTACTTGGTGCGCCTCATGAGCGACCTTATCAAATTTGGTCCGAAGTCTATTAATCATTCAGGCGTACATGCCAACAAACTGAATCTGTTGGTTTCTCGCAAACCTTTATTAATGTAAACTCAACATTACCTACATGACATACCTTGTTTAAACAAATTGAAAAATAACTTATGCCACATACATTGGTACGTACAAGGCGTCAGTCTCGTCTGACCTGATTTGCCAGAGACAGGGAGGTTGGGAGTTCGAACTTCGAGTCTTGGCGCATGTACTGATGTGGCGTATCCTAGATTGTTGCTCACTTTCTTACACGCAGTATTAGTACATTTATTTTATATTCTACCTTCCTCATCCCTATAATATTAATGTAATCAAGGTGGAAGTGTAGGGAACACGAGTTTAAGGGAGTAATTTTGCAGTTTTTATGTCTAAATATTTTTGTTTGATCAAAATAAATCAAACAATTTTCCAGTAGAAGAAACAGAGAGTTAAAATGTCTTCACTTGGTGACCTGGACAGTTCTTGAATATCTGTCAAAATGTATAACCCTAACGGGTAGTAAGATGTGATTATAAAAATACAAATATCTGTCGAGGGTGTCCTGGAATTTTAAAACTTTTTTATCTTCACTAAAAAAAAATCTCATCTAATGCCGCTATGCTCATGACAAGTATTCAAAACTGTTAAGGTCATCAAGTGAAGAAAATTAAAATCTTATGTTTTTACTGGAGCAATAATTTATTTATTTTTGGTAACAAATAGATTTTTATTATAAAAACTGCAAAAACACGCTTAACTCGCGTTCCCTTCACACCTAAAGGTATGATTCCCTCAGCGCGACTCACGTCTCGCGTCCCTAGACGTGGAGTGGTGAGTCGCAGACGTGGGGTGGTGAGTCGCAGACGCGGGATACAGTGTTTCCCTGGATGCGTCTCGTTGGTCGTCAGTCGTGGGTAATTTTATGTGTAGTACAGATAGTTCCTCAGTTATCGGAGTTTTTCAATTGTGTTTTATTTAATGTTCCATGTTATTTTGTTATTTTGAAAATTTTGTTGTAAAATGGATTTAAAAAAAGCTAATTTGATCGACTAACTATTCCTGAGATCTCTTTTCATGTGCTGTCCTTCACATGTTGGTCCCAATACACTGGCAATGATATGTCAAAAATGTAGAGGTGCTTTTCCACCTCTTCAATTAAATTTTCTTTCATCCTCTTATATGGAGAAATCTTGGACCATTTTCCAAACCAGCCCAATCAAACACAAAATTAAATACAACTCTACTAAAACACACGTTTGCTCGGTGGTGAGTTGCAATTTAGAGACGCTGGACGCGCACGCTGGTCGCCAGTCGCAGTCGCCTCGAAGGAACTGGCCACAGACGCTAGACGCGAATCCTACCTTTATTATGTATACGTAAAAATAATGAGGGACACGCAGCGAAGAAATACAATTAGTATTGACCACTGTTAGACGTTAGCGACCTTGTTGTTGTTGAATGGGAGGTAAACTACACGGCGCCATGGAGTTGCATGCTTCTTGCTCTCAGTCTCGTATCTCAAGCGACCCTCCCTCTGACATGCGTGGTAGTCTACCCTGCACCTGAAACTAGACTTACCCGCCAATCACATGCCAAGCCTTGGCATAACCAATGGGTTTGAGATTCTCTGGCCACAAGAGACCGTCAAGATTTAACGCGACACATTTTAGTTAATACATTTGTGTTTTGGATGGGTCGAAAGCCAATTTATTTATTTCTAACCAGAATCTTGTATCCGATTCTTAGAAAACATTGTAAATTTAAAAGTTAACTTGTATTGAATTAATTCTTTAATTACTTCAGAAAATCACATTTAGCTATTATTTTCTAGTATGCTTTTGTTAAAATACATACAGTGCAGTGCATACAGGAAGGGCCTTATTTGATTGATACAAAAGTACTAGATATACTTTTACGTCAACTCATCTAATCTGCAGCTGTCATTTTTGATATATTATATATATAAAGAATAGTAACTTTTTATCAATTTTGGCTGTGTCGCCGCCTCCCTTTACATGGGCCTAATCTGTCAGGATAGCTTGCAGGGAAGGGTAGGGACGGTGCCACGATAGATGGTTGGGTTCGAAATTATACTGATGGCTATGTTTTTTTGGATTTTATTAGTAGCACTAAAAGTGAATACAAAAATGTGGTGTAAAACGATGTTACCTAAAGATATAAGAACTTTGACGTATGAGCTCGTGTGAGAGCTGGTGGCTTAATGAGAAATATTTAACCACTGGCCCAACTGAAACCACTCGCGACCCCCCTTACAGACTCAAACCCGGTACCCTGGGCAAGACGGTTGCCCTCTAGCACAAGTACCCGATGACTCGATGTTCTAATCCGTGTGGTCCCGAAGACGGGTTGAGTGACTGCCTCTGAATAGATCTTAATGTGTCAGGCACGATAAACCTAAAATCAAAAGCCTTTATAGTTCAAATCAGCCCAGTTGACGAGCACAACGGGGATAAGTTGTTATGTCGGCGTTCTTTCCTAATGTTTACTAACTCATCACAACAAGTTAGCTAGACCAATTCTTTCAGTTATTTGGTTTCATCAGTGTTATGTTAGTTTTAAATAAACATCCCAATCTAGGGCAGGGGTATTACAGCTACACAAACTCTATATTTTTTTTAAATCCTTTCATAAAAAAATATACTGTAGGCGTACTTACATTCAGTTGAGGTAATTATAGTTAGTTATAAATTTGTAAGGCTAAGCCACAACCGTATAACAGCTCTAAAACAAATATGAGCCTATAATTTAATCAATAATTTTTTTTAATCGAATGTGATAACTTTTCTCGGATTATCAAGTCTAGATTATCTTCCAGGATTCAAGAATAAGGACCCATTCGTAGTTTGTTTGCGTAATGTGTAATATACACTTTTATAAGTTTTCAGTTACATTAAACCAGTGGTTCTCAACCTCGGTCGCGTGAGTGATATTAGGGGAGGGGGACATGTGTAGAAACGAAAATTAAAATTAAATACGGTGTTTATGACAAATGATTGTATTTTTGACTGTTGCCTTTAAATTAATTACTTCAATGAAATGATAGTATAAATAACTCAAGGCCAATTCAAAACGTTTCCATCCATTCATGATTTGTTCGATTAAGCGCCAAGGAGACAATAACTTTAGCCTGTAAGGTTAGCAGTTCCATCTCATTTGTAAGTGCATTTGACCTTGGCGTCAGTAGTGAGTAAGCAGTCCTGTGGTTAATAAAGCTAGTTTTTGTGCTGTGATTAAAAATGTATAAACTTGTGTCAAAGAAGCGGTTATAGGGTGATGAATATATTAAATACTTTTATTGAGAAAAATAGAATCCAGTTACCGCAGTGTGTTGTTTGTCATTGCAGTCTTAGCAATGATGAAATGCGACCTGTGCGACTATAACGTCACTTATCAACAACACATCCTATGCCGAAAGATAAACCTACATATTTTTTTTATTGTGAAACAAATCTCACTGAAACGAATGAAACTGGACTCAACTGAAAGTTTTCATCTGGGAAAAAAAAGATTTGTCGAAGCTTCGTATGAACTTTCGCTCTTGATTGCTAAATAGAAGAAACCACACAAGATTGGTGAGTCACTCATAAAACCATGCCTACTTACTTCAACCACAATTGTTCTTTGCGATGAAAGTTGTAAAAGTTAGGAAAAATATATCTCTCAAAATACACAGTGAAGCGTAGAATAGATTAAATGGCGCAAGATTAAAAAAAAAAGCATGTACCCCCCTGCAGGATGGGGCTTAGAATAGTCCCGAAGTAACCCCTGATTGTCGTAAGAGGCGACTTAAGGGGAAGGCTGCTGTGCAAGATGTTCCTCGTGTGGAACAAATCTATCCTAAATCTTTATTTTCACCTCCTTTTCTTCTTCCTTCTATTTCTCTTTTATTTTCTTCTTTCTTCTTCCTTACCTCTTTCTTCCCTTCCCCTGCCGTTAAGTCCTGCACAGAGACTTTTGGCCCCACCGTTGACGACTTTGGTTTCTATCACGGCTTCCCTTGGACGATTATTGGATACCACTGCTTTGAGCTCCTGAGTGAACGTGCGCCAGTTGTAATATCTTAGTAAAAGGGCCTCAGGGATGACAATAACCGGTTACCCTGCTTTGAGAAAAGACCGGTTGCGTTCACGAAGGCCCGGACGTAAAATTAGCACTTTCCTGCATACACTTGCTGCGATGACTTCTCTTCCAGCGATGCTCCATATGAAGGTTGTCATGTCTAGCGTCATATGGAGCCACTCGTCTGGAGAGTTAACAGGGCCTTATGTGGTAGTACCAACTGGGATCACCCAGGGTCTACGATCCGAGTACTTTTGCAGGTTGTCCTCCCACTCATGATTGAGTCCCTTGTCATAGCTGACACCTTACTGTCCGCTGGCACCGTACTGCCAAATTCTGCTGGCATCTCACTGCCCGGCCCCTCACAGGGCCGTAAATGTTGATAAGAGGGGGAAACGGGCAAGGCCATCCAGCCCTTTAATGGAAAAAGTCCAGGAAGTGGTGAGGCCCCAGCCCCGCTTTCTGGTAATGTCTCGAGTGAATGAAAGTGAGAACCTCAGAAGTGTCAGCTAATTTGTCCTCGAAAGAGTGATAAGTGGAGCTGCCGGGTCTGGAGTTTCAATTAGAAAACTGTGCGATGGCACGATAATGATCCAGACTGACAATGTATTCCAGACTACTAAAATAATGGCAATAGCTAAGATACCGGTGAGCCCCTCACCGCACAAGTTCCTCAATGTTTGCAGGGGAGTAGTCACTTGCTAAGACCTCGACTGTGTGAGCATTGAGGATATATGTGAGGAGCTTTCCCCTCAACATGACACCGAAGTATATAGGATCACCACCAAAAGGAACGATGTAATGAAGAAAATTGATAAGTATATATTTACATTTGCAACTCCTACTCTACCAAAGGAGGTCTGAGCTGGCTTTCTTGTGAGTCCGGTCGTATGTCCCCAACCCTGGGCGCTATTTTCAGTGCCAGGAATTCGGGCATTCGAAGCTGCGATGCCGTGGTAAGCCTACCTGTGCAGATTGTGGACAGGAGGCTCACGATACACCGTGTGAGTCTCCTAAATTCTGCGTAAATTGCAAGGGTCCGCATTCTGCCTGGTCTCGGTCCTGTCCAAACTGGAAGGTGGAGAAAGTCCTGGAGATCCAAATAGAAAAGAAGATCCCTTATGCACAGGCACGAAAAGAGTATACTTCACTGCAAGCTCCGGTATTTCAGACTTCCTACAGCCAAATTGTTAGGACAATTTATAAATTGTCCTAACTACCATTGTGCAGTTAATATACCAAAAACTTCTTCACGAGCCGTGCCATTGGTCTCTGCTTGAGACACATATCGTCATACACCACACACTAAGGTGTCGCCGAAATTATTACGGGAGGCGACACCTTCCGAGAGGCT
Organism: Timema bartmani; assembly: GCA_902151455.1. NCBI lineage: Eukaryota > Metazoa > Arthropoda > Insecta > Phasmatodea > Timematidae > Timema > Timema bartmani. Next base: position 76,847 of record CABFWB010003080.1, read on the forward strand.
GCCTCCACCACATGTAGCCCTAGGATTCCTCCTCGGGGACCTCACCCGAGTCCTCCTCGGGGAACCCCCCGGAACCTACTCGGGAACACCCCAGAACCCCATCGGGGAACCAAAGTACGTACGGCCGTTGTTGGTTCGCACACTCTGGTCTCTGGGTCTTCAGAGAATGGAGTGGGCGACGAAACAGGTTAGGCCGCAGAGGCGAGTCCTGTTGGTGTCTTGAGAAAGACTCAGCGAGTGACCACCGACATTAATGCCCTAAAAAAAGCGTCGAAGGCCGTAACAAAACCTTCGCGCAAAGATTCAACGCCCAAGTCTCTTCTGGAGAAATAAAAGCCTCTCTTGAAACGAGAGGTCCAAAGAGACTTGGCAAGGCAAGAGGACCTAGAAAGGTCCTCAATCAATTTTTATTTTTAAGAGATAGTGCCATGGATTGCGTGGACAAATAAATTTATATTTATACATAATGTCGCTACTACAATGGAATTGTAGAGGTTTCTATGTCCGTATAGGAGATTAAACAACTAATTTATTTCCTGCATCCTTCCATCTTGTGTTTGCAGGAGACCTACTTCCACCCAACTGACAACCCGATGTTTCGTGGCTATGTGGTTTCGTGGATACGAGTATACATCGTACCGACAAGCCATTCTTTGATCGGGCTAGCGGAGGTGTGGCTATATTCGCACGAAGCAACATATATCATAAACATATTAATATCGTCTCTGAACTCCAAGTGATCGCTGTCCGAATCTCCCTTGCTATGGAAGTGACAGTATGCAGCATCTACCTCCCACCAGGTGAGCGCGTTTCAAAGAGAAGCCTAGAGGACCTCTTTATACAACTTCCCGCCCCCTATATCATCTTGGGGGATTTTAACGCGCATAGCTTGGTGTGGGGGTCTAACTTTACAGACGCCCGTGGGAGGATGGTAGAGGATATTCTTGTCTCAGGAAACCTGGTGTTAATGAACACCGGGACCTAGACACACTTTTCCACCTTTAATGGTGTATCCTCTGAAATCGACCTAACTTTATGTAGACCAGGGATCGCTGCTTACTTCCGTTGGAAGGCTCACTCGGACCAATGTGGCAGCGATGATTTCCCCATTCTGCTTTCACTCTTTTAAGATCATCCCAGTACAGAACTGGTACGCCAATGGGTGCTTAAAAGTGCTGACTGGGATAAATTCTGCGAGTTCGTCGTATTTGATGAACCCCAATCTCCTGACGTCGATGTTAAGGCTGGGCATTTTACTTCGACGGTCATCGCGGCGGACAAGGCTTCCGTCCCCAAATCTTCACCAAATCCGCGCCACCGTCATGTTCCCTGGTGGAACGAGGAGTATAAGTTGGCTATTTCTGACCGTCGACGGGCCCTACGTCTCTTTAATCGACGTCCTACTTTGGAGAATTTGGAATAATTCCGGATTCTACGTGCTCAAGCTCGCCGTGTCATTCGAGAAAGCAGAAGAGAATCTTGGGGACATTTAATTTCTAACCTTACAATTTACATTCCCACAATTAAGGTTTGGGATACTATTCTTAAATTACGTAGTAGCAAAAATCCCATTAATAATATATCTGCTCTCATGGCTAACGGTTTCCTCCCCTCTGGAGGTCGTCAATGTATTGGGCTCGATGTTCTTCACAATCTCTAGCACTGCGAGCTACTCTAACGAGTTCGCAGTGCATAAGCGGAACATCGAGCGCCATACTATTGGATAAATTAGATCCAACTAGTTATAGACCGATAGACTGAACTAGTTGTGTATGCAAATTATTGAAAAAACTATCAATAAACGATTTATATGTTATTTAGAATACCGCAATCTGCTATCTAATATTCAATGTGGTTTTTGTCATAACCGATCCACGGTGGATCACCGTGTCCGTCTCGAGACGGCCGTTCGTGACGCTTCTCTCCATAAGCAGCATCTTCTGGCTGTTTTCTTTGATTTGGAAAAAGCGTACGACACCAACTGGTGGTACGGTATATTGAAAACACTTTTCATTTGGGGGTTGCGAGGGAACCTCTCTGTTTTTATATCTAATATTATATCGGACAAACACTTCCAGGTAAGGTTAAATAACACCTTATCCGATGATTTTATTCAAGAAAATGGGGTGCCTCAGGGTATTATTATGAGGTGTAAGTTGTTCGCTATTGCGATAAACAGCATTGTGGACAACGTGCGGCTACCTGTTCATTCATGCTTTTTTTGGATGACTACGCAATTTATCGCAATTCGTCAAGTCTCCACAGGGCTGAACGGCAGATTCAACTTTCTGTCAACAGGCTTTGGTCGTGGGCATCGCATAATTGCTTTCGCTTCTCTGCAGCCAAGACGACGGTCTTCCACTTTCATAGATTACGCGGAATATAACAAGCTTCCATTATTTTAATTAATCACGTAGTTTTACCAGTCTCAGAGACCGTAAGGTTTCTGGGACTTTTATTTGATTTTAAATTAACTTGGATCCCCCACATCAAAGAACTGAAAGCGAGGTGTATTAAAGTACTCAACCTGCTCTAACTGGTTAGCCGTCGGTTCTGGGCTGCTGATATGGAAACTTTGATGCGCCTGTATAAGGCCTTGGTAAGATCGAAACTCGATTACGGCAGTTTTGGTTAAGGATAAGCGAAACCTTCTGCATTAAAGATGCTGGATAGTGTCCACCATGCTCGCATTTGACTGGCTTCTGGTGATTTTCGTTCCAGTCCAGTCGTCAGCATCTGTGCCGTCGATGGGGAGTCCCCTACTTCTTACCGGCGGTCATATCTTTTAGCATTTTCCGTGTCAAAACTGCATCGCATGCCAAAGCATGCTGCCTACCATCATATGTTTCACCCCCAACTGTGTTTTGTATGAAACCAAATGGCGTAGTACAAGGCCGGTTGGGATCCGGATGCTATCGGTTTTCGACACGTGTAGGATAGTCCTGCCAAAGGCTATTCCCACATCTCCAGGTCAAGTTTCACCCTGGAAGATACGCCTTCCGAAATGCCATTTTGATCTTGCCAAGTTTCCCAAAGTGACCACCCCACATGCTATATATGAAAGGACCTTTAACGAGCTTTTTTCCACTCGCTTTCAGAGTTTTAAGCGCATCTACACGGATGGTTCCAATTGTGGGGCCTATGTGGGATGCGCCTTTGTTGTAGAGGGAAATAATTTTAAATTTGGCTTACCTGGTGAAGCCAGTGTTTTTACGGCAGAACTATATGCCATTTTTAAATCAATGTGTTTTGTTTATCGAAATATTCACCGTTCTATTCTCATCTGCATAGATCCCATGAGTGCTCTGTTGGCAATGTCCACTTTGTACTCCTGGAATCCACTCGTGCAGATGATTCACGAACAAATTTTAAAAGTTGATTTATTAAGCACCCGGCTCGCCTTTAGCTGAATTCCTGGTCATGTTGGTCTCCCAGGAAATGAGCTGGCAGACCAGGCATCCAAGGAGGCGGTTCATCTCCCTCCTGAGTTTGGATGTCCTGTTTTTAGACCTGAAGGGTTATGTTTGGCGTGGGGTCTTACGTACCTGGCACGAGCAGTGGGTTTCAACCCCTGCCCAGAACAAGCTGCGGTCCATCAGGGACGGTGTGTCACGGTGGCCCTCTTCTATACGAAAATCTAGAAGAGAGGAGGTAATCATAACGAGACTCCGCGTGGGGCATACTTTCCTAACCCACGGATTTTTATAAAGAGGGGATCAACCAACATGTCTGTATGAAGTAATCCAGCATCTTTCCAGTACTGGATATCATAAAGGAGTAATGGTACTAGGAAACAGATAAAGCTTAGATTATTACACATATTTTTATTATTTCATTAAAATTCGTTTGGCAGATGTTAAACTCAAAATTCAAATGTTTTACATTTTGTACTTCATAACATATTTGAGCTTAAAACATAGTTTTGTCCATATTATATTGTGTACCTCGAAGTCTTTGTAATAACAACACTTAATTACGTCATTAAAATTCGTTTGGCAGATGTTAACCTCTTGATTCAAATTTTATACTTTTACTTCATAACATATTTGAACTTAAACATTGTTTTGTCCATACTATATTGTATATCTGTAAGTTTTTGTAACAACATTTTTAACGTGTAAACATATATTTTAAGACTTTTTATCAACTTGTGTATGGTCCAGTTGATGATGTATTATTAGTTTTATGTAAATGTTTAGATCTAACAATATGTTTTTCACCAGAAGTAAATCCTAATCATACATTTTGACTTGTAATTTCACTTAATACATCTACCAACTTATTAACTGTTTAATTTTATCTATTGAGCCATTTATCTAAGTCTTAATTTTTAATGCTTTAATATGTTTGTTTTGTCGTTTTGAAAATTTAGTATACTTTATCATGTTTGTTTTGTCTTTTTAACAGATTATTTTAACATGTTTGTCTTGATTTTTTTAACTTACACATTGTTTTAATATGTTTGTTTTTTATTTTTAATGGAGTGATAAACCTGTGGGTTTTTTATCAGGTGTATCACTCAGTTTGTACTATGAGCCCATTTGAGCACTCCCATGGAATGTCTCAAGTGGTTATTTTCTCATATTGAAATCTATACTTTTTATATTTTTATTTTGTGTTTTCACCTTTTTATAGAGATAGGTGAATAATATGACACTCTCTTATGGAGATTTTACTATGTATTTATACTATGTTAAGGCCCTAATGACCTCATTGTGTCAATGAGCCTCTAAACACTTAATAATAATAATAATAATAATAATAATAATAATAATAATAATAATAATAAAGACTAACCAAAAAGTAAGACGCTCTTGCTCATGCAAGTGTTTATTTTCAAGCCCGCAAGCCTCAGATTTGCCCTATAATTATTTTCACTCCCTTCTCCTCAGCTACCACTGTGGCCACGTCCAACACCACCAAATTTTCAACTCTGGCTTTCATTAAAAATAAACAGAGTTGTGTACCCTTTTTTCTACCACTGGGCACATTTCCCCAATATCCCAAGTACCGATGCGTCACTGCCGCAAACTGCCCACTCTCGCTATTACGTCACACGGGAACATTTCATTCAGCAAAGAAACAAAAGGCCAGCAACTATATCATATTTCACATTTGCTTTATTTTTAACTTCTTAAGGTCGAGTACACACGGATCCACTTATTTCTTATCCTATCTTAACACACTGTCTAGTCCAGCCTTTCTTTCGTTTTTTTTTTCTTGCGTCTGTCTCATACCTCAACCTCGACTGCTCTGACCCATACTCCACTACACCACTTCTCCTCAGAGCTAGCGAGGTGCCGTCTAGCGGCACAGATGCCAACTTGAAGTGAATAGAGATTTGTAGTGTACTTTGTCCAACATCAAACCCAATATTCAAGAACTGATAAAAACAAAACAGTGCCTACCATCACACTAATTTTCAATTTTTTTAACGGATTTTCCGAGTATAAAATAAAGAAATGACTAGAAAGCAATTTTGTTTTAAAGATTTTGTATAGCTTTCCCAAAATTATAGGGGGTAGGCTGTGGGAATTTGATGATCTCATCTGATCTGATCTGATTTGATGTCAACTAAAAAAAGGTTGGTAACCACTGGTCTAGAAGGTTAATGTCGTTATTATCAGTTCGGTTGAATTGTTCTAATCCTATTATAATAGTCGATGTAAGAAGCTGAGAAGCTTTTCATTTAGTGTAGAAATGAGATATATTTTGAGCACGATGATATTTCCAATCAATTTTAGGGCAGTTAAAATCACCTAAAATTATTGTTCGAAAGGGGTAGTCGGCCAAAGAACCTTTCAAGAAATTAACAGTAATTACAAATGATTTCAAATGTTGTTTGGGGAGCCAGATATATGTTCCCAATTAACAGTTTTTGGTTATCAGGGGTTGGATTTCAATCTAGATAATTTCCGTATTGTTTTTAAGTTGTCATTCTAACCACGCCAGAAATAGTCAATATAAATAAGAACACCACCACCCATTGAGAGAGTAGCTTCATCATAATTATAACCTAGCAGATCTATAAACATTAAACATAATCATATTAATGACCTTTATTGATGTGGCGAAGTTAAGGTGTTAGCCTACTCTTCCTCTTAAGTGCAGATGAAATAAAACAAACATTATATTTACCAGAAATAAAATCAATTATTAGTAATAAAATTAATAAATATAATATTAAATAAAATGATATTAAAAATATTGTTTGAAAAAATATAGTTAACTAAGTTAAGTATTTAGCAACAATTCTTGAAAGGGATAGATTATAAATATTATTTGGTACTAGCTGAACGCCCGTTTTTCACACGGAATATTGTGTTATTATTTATTTTTGAATGAAAATGAGGAATTTTTGTTTGAAGCTTAATGGCATGAAACACCGAAAACACCGCGAGGAGGTGACCATGTATCGTTTCTCATGGGGAGTTTTATTTTCGGCAGGCCCCCTTGCCTACTGCCTGACGAAATCATGAGTCTTGAGGTAGTTGTATATCAAAACTTAAGTTATACTTACTAGAACAAACTTATCGGATTATTACCCTCTAATCGCCTAAAAAAAGTGTAAAAAGCAATATTGTTGATTAGGGTAGATACCCCGATCTCACAGCTGTATAATAATATCGTTGAAGTTGAAGTAAACGACGAGTTACAGGTTTGTATGTGAACCGAGTGCGAATGTAGTGATGGGCACAATCGAGTAACTCGATTGTGTTGTGTAATCGGGAGTACTCGATTCTTCCGGGATTACTCGAGTAACTTTACTCGGACCTTGTTATTATTTTATTTTATCTTTTCTTACCAGCTAAGTGAGAATTGACCTTATTGGCTGGACTGTTTACCATGTTATTTCCATTTAAAAGACATATTCCCTTAGAACTCATTTTTCACCGACAGTTTCTTCTGCTAGGCAAAAATGACCCTTTATTGTTTAAATGCTGTACGTGCATTTTCAATACAAAATAATCTCAGATGTAAAGTACACAATCGAAAAGCCTACTAACTAAGCGTATCACATTTCTTATTCTTTTTAAAAGTACTCGATGAAAGTTACTAGATTTTTTTTTTTTTACTCGGCACCTTGACAGTCTTATTTCCACAATCGCATATAACGAAACTAATTATAGTCTTTCTTAATTATTTTATTGATTATAATTTCTCCTTAGTAAAATATGATTATGGATAAATTGCAAAATAGAAAAAAAAACTAAAACGATTTTTATTTTTATAAAGGTACAATTATTTTCAATTTCTTTAACAGGAATGTACAAAGAAAAGTTTATTTTACTAAAAAGAGCACACACCTTTTTTTTTGTGAGACACTTTTTAAAACGCCTACTTTCATATTGACTGTACATGCAACGTGAAACCTGAAAATAAGGGGGTGGAGGTCACTGTCAGTGTCGACTGCCTACTACAGGAAGAGATTATTGAGTTGTTATTAGTATCGAATTCCATTGCAAGACTCCAGAGTAATGTTGTCCAACCGAGTGCTACGAGACGATTCGAGTAGATGATTTGCTAAAAATTACTATAGCGTAATTTTATTCGATTACTCGAGTCTTTTTAGAGAGAATCGAGTAAGTACTCGATTGTGCTCATCACTAGGAGACTGGCCGCGTTATCAGCTGAGCGCGGCTGGACAGTCCCCCCTCCTCCCGCCCTTTCCAACCACTCCCTACCAACACACACCATCCCGGGCCGGGCCCTCTCACTCACATAGACCCTACGAACACCACAAAATTCAACAAAATATCAATTACAGACTTCTACCGTCTCTTGGAGTTGTATATTAAAACGTAATTACATATTTAATTAATTGTTTGTATTCATTTTTTTCACCCCTTAGAAGCATCTTTGGGGTTAAAAAAAATGCTTTATTTTTCTAAGGCATTATTAGAACAAACTTATCGGATTATTACCCTCTAAACGCTTAAAAAGAGTTTATAAAGCAATATTGTTGATTAGGATAGCTACCCTGATTTCACCCCCTTAATCAGAAAACATCGGAATGAAACATCTTTAATTTTCATAATTAGCTTATAAGGAACAACTGTTCCAAATTTCAACCCTCTAGCTTTTTAGAAAGTGTGAGAATTAGTGATTAGTGAGTGAGTGAGTCAGGGCTTTCACTTTTATATATAGAGATATAAAACATTATCGATTAGTGCATGGGCTTACTGATTGGGTTTAGACAAGTTTCCTCTCTATCTGTATTTGACTTTCTGAACTATTTCACAGATATTATTCACAAATAAATATATTTACACATAATGTATATATTTTATACTGTCCGTGAATTTATTTACATACTATGGGTAGGCCTGTCTCCGACAAGGGCAAGTTCGGATTTAGCGCCGTTTCCTTTTTTTTTTTTATTGTTCAAAACACGAGGTAGCGAGTTTCGTATCCATGACTACCATAATANTTTATTGTTCAAAACACGAGGTAGCGAGTTTCGTATCCATGACTACCATAATATCGTGTTTTTTTTCATGTTTCAAATTTTTCTCACCAAGATGGCATGACCGAAAAAATACATATATATCTTATCACGTGATCGCGGTGTACTCCCACCTGGGAGCCACCCCCGTGCAAAAGAATGCAGTTTAAATAATTTTGGGGGTAGCTTCCCAAAACTAGAGTAATCACTAATCAGTGTGCGCGGTTTCAGATTTGTGCTTTATTGGGAAGTTTAGAGTTGTTCTCAGACAAACAGACACCACATGGATTTTATTATATCTATATTTTTTAATTTATTTAGCACCGCGTCTTACTAACCGTTCGGGTTATACGCTTAAGCACTAATTAGGCTAATGGATTAGGAATTGGGAAGGTTTAATTTAGAGGAAGTGTACCAGCATTTGCGTGGAGGGAGAGTGTAAAACCGTTTAGGAAAAACCACCCCAGTTCACCCGACCGAGATTCGAACCTCGATCTTCCCGTCCTCGGAAGTCTAGCTAACACGAAACTAGTGCGTTAGGTACCAAGGCAGGTTTTTATTATATAGATTGTTTAAATGTGTGTACATGTATAATCTCAAGTGCGAAATTAATCGAATATTGATTTTTTTTCTAAACTTACTGGGATTGTCTGTAATTGTGTTACATTAATCCCGTATTCAAATACAATTCTCCTAGAAAGAGGTTTTATTTTCTCCCTTTTTTAAACTAGTCCACAATGCTTTCCAAAACCCAAAGTCGTGGTTGTCCCGGTGTTTAGTTTCTCACCCCCTCCCCAGAGTGTACGCTGACCCCTAGTGGTCACTAAGGTCAACATGGAATCCATCAAAAGCTCCTAGAACCCCACAATTTGGACGGAGATCTCCCATTATTCCGCCACGGCTCTTGTGAAAAGGTTACGCGACGGGCGCAGTGGTATACTTGTGGCGCGCTTGACGGCAGCCAGCCAATACCAATTAACCTGTCTGTCCACATCGGGGCTGCACGCGGGGTTTCAAAACTATCTCTTTTTCTGGGGTACTCACATTCTTTTTTTACTCGCTCTGTGAAACCTAAAGAAGGTGGAAAAACTGGTGGTCTTCTGATATCCAGCAATTTGCATGGACAGGAAGATGGAGCCGTTTGGTGCGCACGCGATGGTATAATTAGACACAGAGCGAGTCCATACGTCACTGGAGAAATGTGGAAAATTAAAAAACAACTAGAGGTTACGTTGTTTTTATGATACAGTTTTACTGACTATAACTCTACACTAAGGTCTGACACCTTATCTCAATCGGTAGCGTGTCTGTCTATTGAACTAAGGGTTCCAGGTTCTGTTCCCAGCATGACCGACAAATTTATCATTGGTTGGATGTGGGTTTCGTCCTTTCACGATGATGAATTAATTGCCGGGGGCTGGATGTTGTGTTTGTTCTAGGTTTAAGTTTGATTATATCAGCACACAAATTATAAACTGTCAGTTTAGAAAGTGCACGTTAAATATCTCAAATATCACTACTGTGCACATCTAAAATACTATCAAGAATATTGTTAAACAAATTGAACCCATGTGTGAAGAAAATAATAGAAGAAATACAGGCAAACTTCAGGAGTAACAAATCAACAAATGACCACACATATACATTGAGATGGATTTTAAAAAATAGCTAGGAGTTCAACAAAGACACATACTGGTTATTTATAGATTTTAATAAAGCGTATGATACCATCAACAGGTAGCAAATGTGACAACTAATGGAGGAATATGGAATAGCCTACCAGAGTGAGAATAGGAAATAAATCTTCAGAGTCGTTCCAAGTTGAATCAGGAGTTAAAACAAGGGGACATAATATCATCAACATTGTTCAACATAGCACTTAACAAAACCTTACACAAAACATCAAACGGAAACACAGGAGTTAATAGAGGGGGAAAAGTTAACATTCTAGTTTGCAGATGATATCGTACTGATTGGTAAAACCAAACAAGATTCGGAGGAAATGGGAGAAGAAATGATGGAAGAATCTGGCTAAGTTGGGTTTACATTGAACGAGAGCAAAACTAAATGTATATCAGTTGCAAGAGAGCGAAACAATATACAATAGGCCTACATATAAATAAATAAACTCAGGTTTGAAAGAAGCGATAATGTCAGCTATCTAGGAGTGAAAATCAACCAAAACATTGATCAAATCAAGACTGTTATCAAACAAAACCAAATCCAGGATATACCATACTATCCAGACTATTAGTAACATATAGCAATGAAATTTGGATAGTAATAAAGAAAACAGCAAGGAGACTGATGACATTTGGAAATAAGATGCTGAGGAAGATACGCGGACCAATAAGAGAAGGAAATGAATGGAGTATTAGTATGAATAGAGAGATCAAAGAATAGTACCCAACATAACCTGACAAAACACCAGTCATTTGGAGCAGGAGACTAGCGTGGTTTGGTCATGTCCAAAGAAAAGGATATAGCTTGATAAAGGATGTAAGTGAAGGAAGATCTGAAGGTAAATAAGCACTGGCCTGACCAAGAAACAGATGGTATACCATGACAACTATACAATATAAAACAGATCCCTGTCACCGAACATTTCATGGACTTACCCCATTTCATCGGCCAGTCTGTTTTGGATCCCACCCGCCCAAATAACGTCAACTCGAGAAACATCACCCGTCTGGATGGGGTGAACACAAAGACATTTGAACTGTGTGTTGGCAGTGTCGTAATACCCCACCAGAGCAGTCTCCCCTGGTTCTGGACAATGCGCAAGCGTGTGAGCTAGAGGAAGCAAGTGATAATTTCTTCTGACTATGTCCCCCAACCGCGGATCATCGGACGAACACAGCAGTGCTCATGCCTCTGTGTAAAATCAACCTTAGTGGATATTGATGACTGTATCAAGATTGGCATCTGTGTTCTCTCCCCCATCAAATTTTCCCGCTGAGATTGAGTGTTTAAAAGCCAGTGATCATGTTGTGTAATCTACTCTTTGGTGTCCATCAAGTTGTAGGGACTTACTCGTGGTCAATGTAAGTTTAAATTCTTTTTCGGCCTTTTTTAAAATTATTTTTTTAAATTGTGTAACATTGTGTTACAATAGGACTCGCCCCCATGTAAACCTTCACACGTAACTCGCCTTTGGATTCATACTACCCGCT
>CABFWB010003081.1:9272-38679 GCA_902151455.1 Timema bartmani
CATGGGATCGAGGCAGGCAAGGAGAAAGAACAATTTATGGAAAAAAAAAAAAAAGACAAACAGACACACTAGAATAATAAACCCATTTTTCACATTTTGACATCTTGTTTCTTTGACTGGGATTTAAGAACTAATAATAGAGTTGCCAAAAATGTTGGTATTAATATTTTAACCCGCATCATTGGTTGCATAGTTTTGTTTTTAGACTCGGCTGCTGGTAACGAGGAGATGGGGGTTCAAATACCAGTTGGGCATACTGAGCGTGGTTTTTCCTAGATAGTGTCCTACTTTTCCTCCATGCAAATGTGGGTACATTTCCTTTCAATTCTAACTTACTTATCCCTATCTCGTAAGTTCGATTAACTGGGTATAGCCCAGACGGATGCTAAATTTCAGAGCAAAATACAAAATAAACGAGCAAACCAGGATAGAACTATAGCCATGTTGTCCAACGAGTAAGGTATGATCAAACTCACAGCCACCCAGTTGGACCATCTTTCATTCAACATTAAATATAATTTGTGCAACAGAGACTGTTGTATGCTGTTGCATAGTAGCTGGTCATCAGAGGCTCAGCTTTCATCGAGTCCACTTTGTTTATTTTGTTCTATGGTTGTGTCAACATCATTAAAAAGAGTATTTAGGAGTTCTTTGGAAAGTGTCAAGGAATGTGTTTAAAAGCGAAATTAGAAAAAAGTGGGTCATGACAAACTTGTTGAAATAATTAAATAAATACCATAATCTCTTCTTCTCATTGCATGTTTTATTTTCATCTGAAACACATGCAGTAGTTATGGCTAAAAGAACACTCTGTGTACAGTGGAACCTGAATAATTTGAACTGTTGTAATTTGAAATTGTCTTTAATTTTAATTTTTCGTCCAGTCCCGTGAATTTTGTATTAAAACAATGTTAAAAAATTGTGGATAGTTTGAATTTTGTTTTGGTTAGTTCAAACTTTTTTTAAGTAGTAATTTACTGCACAGTATTGTTTTCCTACTTCTAGTTGCAGCACCATCTTGTTCTAATTTTGGATACAGTGGAGGCGACGTTGGAATGCGGTCAGTACCCTTCTTCATGCCCCTCCCCCTCCTTTGCTTACCCACACATCTTTGTTTACACATACAGTTCTGTACTCCATTAGTCAAGGTCGAACCTCTCGAGCAGTTACTTGCGCTCTTCTTGGTGATTCGGTCATAGCGATATTCTGGTGACGTGCGAGTTTATTTTGTTTTGCTGTTTAGTTTTTTGTTTAGTACATACTATATAGTAGATTGTGTGTGTGTATCGTAATGTCGCTGTCCAAGCCACAGTCCTATAAATCATTAACCTTGGCAGAAAGAGAAGCGGTGATAAAGCAAGTGAAAAAGGGAAAGCTTTTCAAGAAACTTATTTAATTCGATTTTTTTCATGGTCCCTTCATGTTCGAATTATTTAGGTTCCACTGTATCATACACTCTCTCTGCAACTCAACTCGAACTGATGATTGCTCGATTCAGTTGAATACTGGGGGATAAAATGTGGTGCAACACTGTGTTGATCAACAATTGTATGTGCAACTGTATTTGATTGTGTATGTGATTGTGTGTTTAAGAATCATGGGTGTGTAAGAATATAATTTGACACCTCTGTTTTGTTCTAGGTACACCAAGAACTCCAAAAGCGATGACTCTGGAGAGCATCTTCTAGAGCTGGGCTATATTCGCATGACGAACCTTCTCCCCAACCAAGTGTACAAGGAGGTGTTGAGTCCTACAGAGATACAGAGCAACATGCCCATTGACAGAAAGGTAGGTGGAGTCACACATACCGCACTAACGGACAAAAACTCATCAGTAATAATTAATAAAGTTTAATCCTCTAAGTGCCATGCCTTTAATGGAGTGTGTCAAGAGTGCTCCCACTATTCAATTACTATGGCAAGATTCTACAAGGAAAATCTCCAAACTGTTATTCTTGAAGATATTTTTCCGTTCTATCATTTTATCTGCATATACAGTTATATAACATAGGAAAATATTCTAGAGCAGCGGTTCCCAATATGGGGTACGCGTACCCCCAGTGGTACGTGCCAGAAAGTTAGGGGGTATGTGAAGATATTTGAAAACAAAGGACCAGTCAAAAGTTGTGAAATTAACTCAACAATATCGGAGAGAGGCGGTGCGAGGTTTCTTCTATATTTGACCTTAAGAAAATGATTTCAATTTTCAATTTCTAACATTAAAATAGTTTTATGGTTATTAATAAATAAATTATATGTGTTAGATTTTATTGTAACTTTTGCTTTTTGAATGTAAAAATATATTTCACCTTATTATTAAATGGTATTTTAATCTTATTACTAGACCATTTATTTTTAGTTAAAACGAATAAACTAGAAATAACTACTACTGTAGTAATTCAACATTTTGCTAAAATTACGGGCACAATTTACTCAAATGGGCTGCCAAGGGGTACGCAAGTGAAAAGAGGCTCGGAACCGCTGTTCTAGAGAAATAATACTCTCTTACCTTATATATCAGGTAACGCCATAACTAGTGCAACTCTGGAAAAACCAACCAGAACAGCTCGTGACATTAAAAGGGATAAAATTAGATCTGGACAGATACCAAAACATGCTACAAAGAATTGTCAATAAAATAGAAAGGTAGTGTCACATGGAAGATTTTGATTATGTTGTTGCTTACGTCACCCATTACACACTAGTTATATTTTAATACTAAAACAGCTACACATACATATATTTTTAAATAAGTAAAGTAATGAAGTTAATTGGACATTGGTACCCACATGGTGGCTGCATGGTCTAAGGCGATACTCTCGCAGTAGACTAGACTGCTGATGACGGGGTGTTCGAGGTTTGAATCTTGGTTGGGTGTACTAAGGATGGTTTTTCCAAAATGACTTTTCACTCTCCTGCCGCTCAGATGTGGGTACACTTACTATAAAATAACCTTTATAACCCCTAAAACCACTAGAGTAATTAGTACATAAGCACATAATCTGAACAGTTAGTAAGACACGGCGCTAAAAAAAGGACTTTGTTGCGCATTTTAAAGGTTTATTTTATATTTATCATTTAAACTTCCAAAATCTGACATGATTTTAACTACTTATTTTGTCTTCCATATAGCTTTTTGTAGTGAGTGATGTCACAAGCTCAGCCAATCAGATGTCTTTCTTCATTTGACGCTACCTTCTATTCTCTTTACATTGGTATCAAGTATTTTTTTTTAGTTACTGAACAAACTAATAATGAAAGCACCGTACATTAATGTAGTGTAAGTGATAAATAAGCAAGGAAAGTTAGGTTACGTCTTGATAGGAACAAATCGACTTTTCTTTTCTTTTTCTTCACACTTCCAACATAATACCACTTTCACAGGTAATTGTACTTTTAAACTTTTTCAAATGTTTTGCTGAAAACATTCTTCTTTGCATTATTTTTGTTGTTGTTGTGGTGTTTTATTACAAAATGGGAACACAAATTATTATACTAATAACATATTTGTGATAAACTATGGTACCAGTAGACTCTAATATGCTTTGGTGGTCAAATGGTCTAAGTCTCGCAATAGACTAGATCGCCGATGGGGTTTTGAATCCCAGTTGGGTGTAGTAAGTTTGGTTTTTGGTAAAACTGTTTTACATTGTTCCCCCATGTAAATGCAGGTACATTTCCTCTTAATTCATCTTGCCTTGTCTCTACCACATTAGTGTGATTAGATGGAAAATCGGGAAAGTTGAGTTTTTTCTGTCTGCAAAAAAACGAGAAAACACAGGGAATTTGATGGTAAGAAAGTAATGGCAACCCTGTTATAACCCAAATTGATAGTGAGACATGGTGACAAAAAAATTAAAGTGGTAAATTAAGGTTTTTAACTTATGCTTTAATTCTTCTTCTTATTATTATTATTTAGCACCGCGTCTTACTACCCATTTGAGTTATACGCTTAAGTACTAATTACACTAATGGATTTGGAATTGGGAAGGTTGAATTTAGAGGAAGTGAACCTGCATTTGCGTGGAAAAATATTTAGGAAAAAACACCCCCAGTCCACCCGACCAAGATTCGAACCTCGATCTCCCCGTCCTCGGTGGTCTGGCTCAACACGACTGGCATGTTAGCCAACTACGCCACCGAGGCGGGTATGCTTAAATTAGCTTGGACTAAACCACCAATAAGCATATCATAGCTTTTAGACCAACTCCAAACAAAAAATTAGAAGAAATTTAATTTTATATTTAAAAAAAAAAATCTTAAATTCAATATTTTCTATAATACTTGAAGAGTGATTTTGAGGATTCTAAAGTCTCATTTCCATTCCAAGATTTAACAGGCATAGGTTATATTAATATCTAGGGATGTGCGAGTAGGCATTTTAACTTCATGTCAATTTCATTAACCCTTCGTTGGTCGAGGGGTGAGCGCAGCGCTCACTACATGTTTTATTCTTCTGGCATTTGCGATGAAACAGCGTAGGAACAATGAATCCCAGTATAGCTGCCTGTTTGAATGTTTAGAGTGGGGGCATGGTTAAGATAAGATGACGTGATACCTTCAGTCTGTATCATACCGTCATTCTGTGAACGTTGTCGTACCTTGACCAATCGTGTTATTATTTAATCTTAAAATCCTACTATAGTATATTTTTATTTTTTATTATTTATGGTGATTTTTTTGATTGAAAATGGATCAGGAAGGTCAAATTAATCATTGGTTGTTGGGTGACTCGGACTTAGACCTCAATATTTCACTTGATGAAGACAACTCCGAAGATTCAGACGTAGAGCAACCAGCTAACAGTGAACATGACAGTAATTCTGAAGTGTCTGGGGATTACATAGGTCAATATCAACCCGAAGGTTCCGGGTCACATTATTTTGGGTGTGATAATGTCACTTTGTAGAACGTTCATCACCTTCCTCCCAGCAAACGCTGGAGACAAAGAAACATCATCATACCTCCTCCTGGAGCTAAGAGAACAACGTGCTAAAACTGTTTATGAATCTTGGTGTCTTTTTCCCCCAGATAATGTGTTAGAAGACATAATGTGTTACACAAATGATCAGCTACATAAAGTAAGAACTAACTATACACGAGAAAGTGATGTTGTGGACAGCAACATTGACTAAATTACAGCTCTAATGGGTTTGTTAAACTTGGCTGGGAAAATGAAGTCATCTCATCGTATTGTAGAAGATTTATGGGCGAATGACCCGACAACCCCTGAAATTTTTCGTCTTGTGATGTCGTACAGAAGATTTTATTTCTTGCTAAGGGGCTCTTTGTTTTGATTACATGGAAACAAGAGCAGCAAGAAAAGCCATCGATAAATTAGCTCCTATCAGGGAATTATTCAAGAGTTTCGTTCAGCGCTGTCAAGATTATTATTCAGTTGGAGAATATGTCACAAGTGATGAGATGTTGGAATCATTTCGTGGAAGGTGTAGTTTCAGGCAGTACATGCCTAAAAATATGGGCTCAAGATATTTTCATTGGTAGATTTGTGGATGTTTAACACATTTAAAATGGAGGTATAAGTTGATATTCAACCAGATGGTCAATTTATCTCTGATAATAAACCAACTAGTGTTGTAAAAAGGTTGATAGAACCAATTAGATTCAGTGGACGTAACATAACATTAGATAACTGGTTCACTTCGGTTGGTCTTGTGAATAAACTTGTTAAACAACAAAACATAACGTTGATGGGTACAATAAGAAAAAATAAATGAGAAATTCCACCTGAAGTTGTGAACTCTCGAGGAAGACCAGAAAATCCAAGTTTGTTTGCTTTTGGTGAAGATGGCTTATTAGTGTCTTATGTACCAAAGAGATACAGAAATGTAATACTGATTTCAACGATGCATGATTCTGATGACATTGATGAAACTACAGGTGACTTGAGGAAACCAATTGCTATCACCTTCTACAACCTTACAGAAGGTGGTGTAGACGTAGTAGATAAGTTAAAAGCCCAATATACTGTGGCAAGGGTCTGCTACAGGTGGCCTCTTCGAATATTTTTCACTTTGCTTGATGTCGGCGCAATCGACGCCCAAATCATTTTCTGAAGAAACATGGGAGAAAATATTTCTCGAAGGAAGTTCCTGAAATCGTTAGGCTTAGATCTAGTCAACAATCATAAGACTAGAAGAGCTTCAACCTGAGGTATTCACACAGATCTTCGAATGAGAATTCACCAGCATCTTCACTTACCACAGAATTAGCGAGCACCATTACCACAAGTAGGCCAAGGAAGGGTCAAGTGTGGTTACTGTCCAAAAAAGAAGAATTGTAAGACAGCATCTAGATGTACTGATTGCCAATTCCCTATCTGTGGTGAGCATACAATCACTATTTGCCAGAACTGCCATGGGAATTCAGACGTTCACTCAGAGGATAGTGACTAAAAATTAGAGTAAACAAAGCTCATTGTTTCACTTTGAAAATCTATTAGGATTCATAAACACTTTTATCATAATCAATAAGTTTCAATATATGTTCTTTGCTTATTTAAATTTAGTTTTTCCTTCTGTAAGAATTTTATAATTTATTCTGAGTAGTAGAGTTTAATATGTTCTAAAAATGCATGTACGCAAACTTTAAATGTATAGTAGCTTATCATAATTTTGTGTAAGATGATAATTATTTACCTAGTTTATTATTTTCTACAATTAGTAAGTTATTTTTATATCTTTCTTTGTAATTTTTTTGTGATAGTTAAATTTGTTAATAAAAGATTGTAAAATAAAACATCTCAATTAAAAAAGGATGCAAAAATTCTGAAATTATATTAATATAACAAGAATAGGATGTTAACAGATTGACGGTGAAATACTTGTACATTAAATATTTCAAATCAAATTTCTGTAATATAGCCATGCATATATACAAACCATAAATAAGTACAAACTTTTTTTTTTGTGAAAAAAAATTATAATCACAAAAATTTAAATTTTTTAATAAATTTAATATAACTCTACACTTTTTTTTAACTAGACAAAAGGAAATATTGAGTGATTCTATTTGATATGAAATTGTATTTTAAACTGGAATAAAACTAGTTAAATTAGGAATCTTTGAGAAAAAGATTGAAAATTCTGGGTACTCAAATTTTTCGAGTCTTGCACAAATCTTTGAGTCAAGTTTGAGCAGCTCTTAAATTCGATTCAAACTAAAAATTATGAGTACTCGCAAACCACCCCTATTAATTTTATCGTGTTTTATTTTCATTTCCAGAGAGCAATTCGTGTGTTTTGTAGAGAAAAGGCCCCTGTTGGAGGGATATCTGTGAAGGAGCATTTTGAAATCAACGTTGTGCCTTTAACAATAGGTGAGTTTTAGAAAAACCTTACATAAATCAAATTATTTAGGAAATATTACATACCAGTTGATCCTACACCTATTTAATAGGCCTAAAAATGTTGTAAGCTTAACATTAACAGAAACATTTTACAAAAAAATTAAGCCTTTAAGAAGGACCAACGTTTAAAAAATAACCAATCTCCTAAATATATTACTGTCTATTGGGGAAAAAGTGATTGCGGGATGGAACACTTAATACAGGGTTGCCACTCAATTGGAAAACTGGGAACACACAGGGAATTATTTGTGTTTGAATAAAACGAGGTTACACAATAATTAAAATAATAAAGAAGATCCCCAAAAATATTTATTTTATGGATGTCAAATATGATTTCTTGCTATTCTTAATTCTTAGCTATCAACTCAAAAGAAATAAACATTTTGACACCCAAACAAAAAAACAAATCGCTCTATTTAGAATTTTTTGTTTTCCCTTGTGTACATTATGAGTTCTTCTGACATTTCATTTTAGTACCAACAAATTGTAAATGTACTCAACGTGATCTTTGGGTTTTAATTATCTGGCACAAATCAAACATGGACATATTATTTATTTTCTATTAACACTAGAGATGGGTTGAATCTTATAATCCAAATTTGAATCCTAAAATATTTAAAAAATCTACAGTTTTAATTAAAGTAAAAATATTTAAAATTCAATCTAAATAAGTTATTTAAGACTTGTTTTAACTGACAAATGATATTTTGTTTGTAGTGTATATTACATCATAAACAAATAGAATACTTTTTATGTAAATTAATTATATTAACGCATGTTTGTCCTTTATTGTGATTTTATTATTCTTCCATCTACACAAATCTATATAATTCCTTTTAACAGATTGCTTAAAATTATTTTTTAAAGTCAAAGTCTTCATTGTATTCAAGATACTTTTGTGAAATTCTTACGAACCTTGAATCTCTCTATTATCATAGGATTTAAGAAATTAATTATTTGAGCATCTCATCTCTAATTTACACTTTTTAGTTGTTTTTTACAAATACATTTCAGTACTATAAATAAATAATGAAAAGTTACTCAATGGCTTGGAAAGTTATGAAAAGGGTGTGTATACACTGTACAGTAATGCCATGTAAGTGATGGAATAGGAAGAATATCTAGGTCAGGCCTTGTCAGGAACAAATAAACTTTGCTCCTCATTTCTTCACACTTCCAACTTAATATCACTTTCAAAATTACAGAACTCAGTTCTTCTCTATCACTTGCATTTTGTTATTTATTGTGCATTGTTTCCATACTGGTTTAATATATAATGTGAAAACAGATTAAACAGGATGTCTACTGGATCACTAAAGTCATGAAAATGTTATAGATTGCAAAAAAAAGTCACAAAAGTTCCTGAAAAGTCACGATTTTTCAATATTTTGGCTATAAAGTAATGAAAATATCTTTATTTGAATTTCCTGCATATTGTAACAACGCGAATGCGTCGAATGTTGTATCAACAACTCAACAACTACCCATGATGCCATGCGCTAGCCTCCTGATTGTGTTTACTGTGATACCAAGGACAAGGTTAAATAACGTCCATCTAGTTAAAGTTTAAAGTTGTGTGTGAATGAATTATGCCTATATATGCATTATATAATGTTCAGCCATTTACCGAAGAGATTTTATTGTCAAAAATGGTCACCAAAACGTGACTAATTTTTGTTCCTCCAACTTGGTAGACACCTTGTTAAATTTAAATGATAAATATTGAGGAATTCTTAGAATCAAAAATTGTGGTTAAAATTTAATAATAGAAAACTGGAATCATAGCATATATCTTTATTTTAAAGCAAAAATGTATTAATACTTAGCAAAATAAATAATCCAAACACAGTTGCAAACTGTTATTATATTATATTTTCAGCACGTATACGTAACCATTCAAGTTGAATGCATACATTAATTTACCGTAATGGCTTGAATATAATAGGGCCTCACAAATAATATGAGCCAAAAATTTTGAAGGTGTTTTACATGAAAAATAAAAGCTCTCAAATAAAATCAAAGTAAAAACTCAACAAATATGACAAAATTGTTAATAGGTCCCCTGAATACTTTGCTTGATGTGCAGGCACTTTTAAACCTTTGGCCAATTTTTCTTCAAAGTTTTAGATTAGCCTCGAAAACACCAACCTTGTTAGCAGTCTGGACATTATTTGTTTGTTGCACTTACCGCATTATTCTTAATTTAAATTTAATATTGTAGCTTCTTACCATTCCCTTGTTTACTTGAGACACCGAGAAAGCCTTCTTTTCAACGAGGTCACTCACTTGAATATTTACCATTGGAGATTATTTATTATCAATGACACAGCACGTAGTCTGCCATCAACTAACATTGACCTACTGAATTACCAGTTCAATGACACTGAAGGGTGGAAATACTCTCTTTCTCTCTCTTAATTTTGACCTTTAGTTTATTACTAGATGCGCACAATGATTCCGCACTTCATTCCTAGTTTGCGCATTTTACAAAATAGACCTCTGTAGAAATCTAACTTTTTTTCAGTGAAAAATGTAAGGCTGCACCCTTAGTACAAATACAGGTTTTGGAAGGACAAATTTAAGAGAAAAATATCGCACTATATTCATGTCACTAGGGTACTTTAATGAACTAGGGTTGATGAGATAGAACTATAGAGGAAATGTGGCTACATTTGTGGGGAGGAAGATTGGGAAACCATTCAGTAAAAACTACCCTGTGGCATCCAAACTCCACAATTACCAAAGAACCAGTCTATGAACACTGTTATTTGACCTGATATTTATGTTGGTCCCAGGTCTGACGAAGAAGTTCTTCAACACCATGTTGAGGTTCTGTTTCCCCGAGAGAGACCCGGACACTATAGATGGGGAGGGGGTGGATGACATGGAACCGGACGGTAAGGGAAAGAAGCTCAAGGGCAGCAGGAAGAGCAAGGAGACCAACTTCTACGTTCCTATCGTCCACAAGGATGATGTCGAGAAGATGAAGGTAAGAAGGATCCTTCGAATCAGGAGATTAAAGATTTGAGATTCATTATATACTAACACAAGTTCCCAGCGTTGTCCATAGTAGCCACTCAATCCGTTGTGTGGCTACCCCTGGAAACACTTTTTTTTTGCTTCAAATAGACAGAAAAAAAAATTCTTCATTTTATTTATTTATTTTTAAATTCCATCTTAAAGGTGCACATGTTCATGCACAGGGCTATTAATTTTTAAATTCCATCTTCAAGGTGCACATGTTCATGCACAGGGCTATTCATTTTAAAATTCCATCTTCAAGGTACATATGTTCATGCACAGGGCTATTAATTTTAAAATTCTATCTTCAAGGTGCACATGTTCATGCACAGGGCTATTAAATTTTAAATTCTATCTTCAAGCTGCACATGTTCATGCACAGGGCTATTAATTTTTAAATTCAAGTCCTCTGCATGTGGTAGATATCGCTCAACTCTCATGACAGACACACTCTCTTCAGTTTGTTTATACAAAGATATTTTTTTAAATAGTTCTTTCAAATCCTTAACAAATTCGAGGCTCACAGATATAAAAAATTTAAGGTTCAAATTGTATAGCAAAAAAGTAGATAAAAAAATAATTGAGTTTTGAATGTTTTTTTTTATATTATTATTATAATGATCCTTAGTACTGTAGTGGTTTCTCTCAATATGACTATAGGAAAATCTAACAACCAGACCACATAACATTAATTTACCATTTTAATGTGAACAAACTTAAAAGTGAATAAAAAAACAACATAAAATGAGAAGTGTTTACACTTATGCTTAACATGTTTCCAAGATTTGGATGTGAATTTGAGATTTGGGATCTACAGGTAAAATGAAGATTTGGATTTGAGCTACAGATTAGTAAAAAAGAATATTCGAATCATTTATAATATTTATGTTTATTTTTTATAATTTGACTACTGATTGTGTGGCGGCTCATGACATTGAGTCCTATTCCCAACAAGCATCATTATATTATAAAACAATATATGCCTTATTTCTATGTCCACACAAGCCACCGTTCTCTATCAGTTTGCAAATAGTTATTTTTATGAAGAATCATTAATTTTTCAAGTAGAATGAGAATTTAACTGTCACTATTTTTATTGATGAAGCAAAGTCGACTTTATTGAGCAAATAATTTTTCTAAGCCGAATTAAATCTATGAAGATTTTTATTTATAATTCAAGTTAATGTTTTTTTTTAAAGCCAAGTCAAAGCTATGAAGCTAGTATTTTTTTAAATATAAATCGGAAATACAATGTTAATATTTTTTTGAATCCAAGTCGAAGTTACGATGATATAATATATTTTTGATGCTAAGTTGAAATTAGTATTCTTTCTAAACAATTTCTACTCCATTATCACCAAGGTAAGTGTGCTGGATATCTCTCCTAATTTAAAGCACAAGTTGAAATTATGAAACTTTTTTTTTAACTAAATCAAAGTTAAGAAGATATGGTAACTTTTAAATCCAAATCAAAGTTACATTCATATAGTTGATAATGTGGGAGTTGGGATGAACATTTCAGGAGCGGGCGGAAAAGAACAAGCTGTTTATCTACATCAAGATCCCGGAGGTTCCGGTGAAGGTCAGTTACAAGGGCAACAAGGAGAAGAACCTGGAGGATATCCGAGATTTCAGCCTCGTCATCCCCACCCTAGAGTACCACAATGTGACTTGGACCTGGCTGGACCTGCTCCTGGCCATGAAGAACGACAGTCGTAGGGTCATCCTTTCTCAGGTACAACCATCTTGTCACTAGCAGGGATTGCTCCTTCTAACCCTAGACACACTCCTAAATGAGCTGCAACCATCTTGTCACTAGCAGGGATTGCTCCTTCTAACCCTAGACACACTCCTACATGGGCTGCAACCATCTTGTACACTAGCAGAGATTGCTCCTTCTAATCCTTCTAATCCTAGACACACGTTCTCATTGGCACGTGAGAACGTGAGAGATAGTGGCCGCCAAGCAAGCCAATAGAAAGAGGAGTTCTCATTGATGCCGAGTGCAGTGACGGACGGCTCAGAGAACATGAAGTGTGGAGTGGGCCAGGCAGTAGAGAGGGGGGTTGGCGCGGTCGGTACAAGGGCCGAACAGTGAGGCACAACACCCTGATGTAAGGATGTGCAAACTGGGAGTGCCATTTTGTTTCTCTCTCCTCACCTGAACTAAACACCAACAACTGTTGGGGTGCAAAGTTGAAGAAAAATTGTATCTGGGGTACACGAACAAAAATTGTTGAATACCACAGCTCCAACCACCTCCATTCCATCCAGAACACATTTGGCTATCCAGCACATCCACCTCCGCCAGCACCCAGAAACACTTAGCTAGCCCTCATCCCCACTCCATCCCCTCTCTCCCAATGACACCCAACCTCATTCATCCAAACCCTCGGTCACGTGAATCCTTCCCGGCACCCTAAATGACGCCAATATATCCATATCCCCAAGTATCATAGGGTTATGGTAGGAAGAACAGTATTTAACAGTTACAAAAGTTATTAAAACAATTTTAATATATTCATACTTCAAAGCCATGTGATCTGTAGTTGTCATTTTTGTTATTTATTATCAATACTTATAAAATAATATTCATAAGAGAGAAAGAAACTACTACACCCTACACTGTTAAACCCAACAGCACAGCCAAGCGAATGACAAAGATGGGTCCCAACTAACGATAAAATAGGCCAATGACATCTTCATGTATTAAAATCACTTAACAAATGTTTTATTAGATATGTATTTGTAATATTACATTCTAAGCTGTTAAAGCGATTTATTATCACAACTTGCATTCAATCACTTCACATTTTTCCATATTAATATTAATGTGTGATATACATAACATCTCCGAATGGCAATACATTAACATTAATAAGTATTTTATCAGTCAAGAATTTTACTGGTGAACCATTTTTTTTTCAAGCCAAGTCAAGGTTTGTAAATCTTTGCATATCCCATATTATTAAAAAGTTGTTCTATAATGTGGAACACTAAGAGTAGGTACACAGCCTGCACATTATTAAAAATTTTTTCTTCTTTGCTGCAGGCTATCAAACAAAAACTCCAAATAAAAATGAACCGAGGATCGGTGGACGAAGGAGCATCACCGCAAGAGGAAGATAAGGCGAGAATGTTGTTTGGTTTGAGGCATATGGTAAGTTATGTACACAGTTCCTACACACTTGAGAATCTGTTTATGTAAACCCTTCCAACCAGTGATCTCTATACTATACTGGATGGACATGAACACACATCTTGCTAAGGACCAATGTGTGATGCTCAAGTTTGTCGTCCGTTTTATTATGAGAGGACAGATCTAACAATTTCTTTCATTATTCTTGTGTGAAAACATGTATTTGGTGCATAAAACTGTTATTGTTTGGAAATAGTGAAGTATGAGACCACACTGTGTGGTGGGTGAATAAACATTTACACTAGAGAATACAATTCATTTTTGTACATATACGAGTAAAATCTTTGATAGATTAAAATATGATGATATCACCCGTGTTGTTTACATTTTGCTAAGACTACAATATATTTAAATTTGTATATTAGTTTTGTAATAGTATAGATAAAAATAAAGTTCGAGAACTATAATGAAATAAGTTAGCTAACAACTTGATAAACATTTGTTTGAATGACAAACTTTGTGTAGTAATCTTACATTCAAACGATTATTCAGGCTATAGGAAGTATTACTATATTAGCCTACATCTACTTATTTAAAGAAACAAGTCATGAAATGTTTACTGTGTCGAGTATTATATTATAAAGATCAATTCTTCCAATACACTTTAGAATCTTTGTCATGTACACATATTTTAATGTCTTCTAATTATGTCGAGATGGTACAATTTAGTATTGTACCTCACATGGTCTAATAATCACACACTTGTTGATCCAACATAACATATTGTACAAACACACCCTCCTTACACGACCCTCCTCGCACACCTCTCATCCACATCCGCACGTCGCCATTCCACGCACTCACTGTCCTGTCTCTCCTTCGCAATAACCAGTCTTGCCAACCTCGCGCAGTAAGTTTCGGTGAGTTTCTAACATTAGTAAAGCTGTATAGTGTGTTTATGATTGAACTATTTATTATTGTGCATTATTTCAGCCTGGCGACACCAAAAGCTTGAAGAGAGGCGTTTTCAAGTTCAAATGAAGGTCATTATTTGACGAAAATGGTTTAGAGATGAAGATTAAAAACAAACAAGATGGAAGGCAATTTTTATATTAATTTTAATGATAACTAAACATAAAGCTATAAACAAAAATAGTGACTATATTTGTCAGGTAATTGTAAACTATAACTTTTTTTAAAATATATTGTAAAATGTCTTGAGCCTCTAGAAAAACTTCACCTAGGCAACTATAAAAGGATATATCCTGAGACTCTGACATTTCGTGAGATGTGTTTTTATGAACTTTTACTTAGTACATTAAAATAACTAACAAAACACATTTAAAGTTTATTTTAGCTTTCTTTTTTTTTTACATTTATAATGCATATACACCACACACAGCTTAATTAAATATATTTGCAACATTGGTGAAATGGCCTTTTATATCTGAAATGAGGTCAATTTTTTTTAATGTCAATAGTTAAATATATGGGGAAAATATATATATGTGTATATATATAAATATTCTCAGTAGCAGACATTGTTATACTTTGCCTTTATTGCTTAAGATTAACAGAACAAATATCACACGTTTCTTCTTAACATTCCACTAAACAATAAATTAAAGTTATCCCAGTCCAGGAAACTTATTTTCTTGAACCAAAGACCATTGATAAAATAAAAAGTAAAAGAGGTGTTTTAACTGGCTATTATAGCTGCCATATTGTGACTAAAGACAAGTATTTAAAGTAAAAGAAATAATTATCATCATAATTTCCAACCTGTAGCCAGGTCAGTTTATTAAAACGCCTCCATATTTCTCTATCCTTCCACCATTCTTCCTCTTTTAATAATAATAATAATATTTAGCACCGCGTCTTACTACCCGTTCGGGTTATACGCTTAAGTACTAATTACGCTAATGGATTAGGAAATGGGAGGGTTGAAGTTAGAGGAAGTGAACCCGCATTTCCGTGGAGGGAGAGTGGAAAACCATTTAGGGAAAACCACCCCCAGTTCACCCAACCGAGATTTGAACCTCGATCTCCCCGTCCTCGGCGGTCGAGCTCAACACGACTAGCGTGTTAGCCAACTACGCTACCGAGGCGGGTTTCCTCTTTTAATTTCTTCAATTATTCTCCTCTCACTTGCACACTTACTGTTAACTGCTCCTCTCAGCTCTTTCTTAGTCTCCTTTGCAGTCTTTTTGCTACACACATTTTCCATCATTCTCTTTGGTATTCTCTGCTTTTACATCCTTATTACATGCCCATACCACCTTAGTCTTGCTTCCTCTACTAACTCTTACCAATCCTCATGACAACTAAAGTCCGTTCACGATAGTTTCTAACCTGGATGACAGTTCTAAAATCATATGTTTAGGTTTTGGGTTGCCAACACTTGTAAAAGATCAATGTTTCGTTATATATGTTAAGTTTTTTAATTACATGTCATATTTTACATTTAAAATAATGTAAACTTAATTTTTCTCTTACTATTTCATTACTTTTAATAGTTTCTTTTTATCCAACTTGAAACAATATTTTAAATATAATTAAAAGTACTTATTCTTCGTTTTGGAACATTATTGATTATGTGTAATGTAGTGCATACATTAAAACCTTTTTAATACAGGCATCGTATTTACTTGGAAAAGAGAACATACTTGTCCTTTTTTATATATAATAAATAATTTTATGATTATTTTATCGTATTTCAAAATATTTAACTGAATAAAATATTTTCATCAACTGCGTGGGTGCATCATTGTAAAAAAAACATTTTTACCGTCATGTTCAACCACATGGTTTAAATTTGTCGGTCGCCATTTTGAAGCTTTGTTTGTTTGAAGTTTTTGTGAAAGTGGTGTGAATATTAATTTTTCTAAGTGGAACAAACCGATGAATAAGCTTTGTGCCCGACATCAAATAAATATAAAAATAATATTGGCCTAAATTACTGTGGTTAACTATCACATTCATATTTTACCATCTGTTTTCATTACAGTGATCCACAGTGAAAGATGTCAGCTGTTGGTGTAGTATTATATTAGAGACTACTTCTAGTAACATTTTGAGCTGTTATCCAATTAAACTAAGGTCATGGATGAATTATAATATGCTCCTTACAAACTTAATTCCCACAGCCTCCACTTTCCTAGTCTCTCTTACATTCATTGTCCATGTTTCTGCTGCACATGTGACAATGGGTACAAAGTACTCCCTCTACAACACTTCCTTACACTTCAAGGGTGCTTCTCTTCTCCATAGAAGGTATCTTACACAACCGTAGTAATATATACACAAATTTAATCTCTTATTTTTCAATATATGACACCATATTACTTAAATCTGAGCAAATTGACTACCTACCATTTTTAACCCAAAGAATATATATATATTGTTATCACCGCATCTTATTACCCATTCGGGTTATACGCTTATGTACTAATGACGATAATGGTTTCATAATAAAGAAGGTTTATTTAGAGGAAGTGTACCCACATTTGCATGGAGAGAGAGGGAAAAGATTTTGGAAAAATCACCCTCAATGCACCCATCTGGTATTGAACCATGACCTCCCGTCATCAGCATTTTAGTATATTGCAAGAGTAGCGCCTCCCAGATGGCCACCAAAACGGGTAAATATTTTACTGACTCTTCACATCAAAATACAAATTTCAAGTCAACAAGATCCTATCAATATTATTTACCACAAATCAGGGTATCTGGATATATCCTATACATTGTTTTTATTAAAATGATTTTTTGTTTGTTAGTAAGGGGTAACAGGGCGAGTGTCATGTTGAATTAAAACTGTGAATATGGTTTACTCACACTTTAATGCAGCTTCATATTGATTATAAGCAGAGATGGGTCGACTCCTATATTTCTAGAATACAAATATTAAATTTCATTTCAAATCTCAAATACAATCTCAAATCTTCGAATCTTTAAACCTGTACATTTTTAGTTAAAGTAAAAAAATTTAAAATTCACTTTGAAAAAAAGTTATTTAAAGCTTGGTGCTACTGACAAAATATATTTTGTTTGTCCTGTCTGAACTTGTCATAAATAACAAGGAGACTTTATTTTAGTGAATTGATTATACTATTACAATTTGGTCCTTTTCTGTGATTTTCATAATCTCCCAACTACTCGGTCGATATAATTCAATTTACTAATAGCTTAAATTTGTTATGTGAGGTCAAAATCCTCATAATTGTATTCCAGATACTTTTTTTGAGATTTTTACAAATTTCGAATACCATAGAAATCAAGTAAATAGAGCAGCTCATCTCTAATTATAAGTTAGATACTTATTAGAAGCATGATTGTTGTATAGGGATGTGCAAAGCTTCAACAATATAAACAATCACTGTTAAAATACATAATTTTATGTTTATCGCTACTCTTCACCACCTGTGAAAGGTACCAAACTTACCTTGTATGGGTACAAATGGCGTGGTTTATAAGATAGGGACATATTGCTAGCTTTCAAGATAAACAACGTGTGCATAAAAAATCTACGTTTGTTATGACAAAAATCTTTAGTAATTGAATTGCATGTTATGATAATAATTTTTATTTATTAGCATAATTCAAATTATGTTAAATATTTTTTTCAACTAAACATTTTGTAAATGATATTGTAGTGTCTTAAGTTATTTAAATATGCACAGTAAAATGCTATAATATAAAACAATAATAACAAAAATATTCAAACTTCAATTGAGGAGGTAGCTAAAAGAAGAGCACATGCCACAATGTGCCCTTATTGCCATCATTGCTTCATTTACACCCTGTAAAAATTTGGTGTTAATATTTCTAATCCCAAGGTTGGTAACCTTATTTTTATTATGTCAACTATTTCCTTTGTTGTCATCCTGCCTCATTTTAAATAGAATATTATTCTATGATTATCAATCATAACATTTTTTCCATATTCATTACTGTACACAAATTATGTAACTTTCAGTTGTTCAGTATTGCATTACTATTTAAAAGTTCTTTGACAATTTAAAACTGTTTTGAAAACTTTAAACTTCATTCATTTCTGAAGAACAATGTTTTCGGCTTTGTGCCCTTATTTTATCTACCACTTCAATTAGCTTTTGGAATATTTAATTTATTCGATCGGGTTTTGAATCGAAAAAAAAATGAACTTTGTACATCCCTATTTCATTTTGTAAATTCAAACTCACCTATCCTAAAAATAACAACGTACCCAAAATAAAAGTAAATACAAGCTCTTTATACTATTGATTTGGGTTGACATTAGCTCTCCCCTGGTTTAGCTCGGTGTTTCCAAAACTTGGGTACATGTGCCCATATGACGCACCAGAGTTTTGAGTTGGGTCGAAGCCATTATCTTACAAATCCGAATCTCCAATTTATCTCCTAATCCCGAATCCAAATCATGGAATTATTATGAGCATAAAAGGAAACATAAATATAGTTGAATATTATAAAATACAAATAGTAACTAAATGTTAACATTTTGCTTATAATCCATTCATTATAACATTCGTACAGTCAGCTAAGTGATAATTTACTGGTCTGGAGTCTGATTAAGTTCATCCTATAACTATACATGGGTTTGAACCACCAAGAAGCAATATTAGACCTATAAAATCTAATTCACTTGAAATATTGAAAAAAAAAATTGTTTTGGGATTTGAGTCTTGAATCCAAAAAAATTTTGAATTGTCAAACCATGAGTATCATTAAGAGTTCAAGGGCCCATCCCTACATTTTTTATAATAGTAGATTTTGATGTGAAGTCAAGAACTTAAAACTTGATTTCCCTCTTGTCATTGTTTGGCTTACCACTAATATGCTTTTAAGATTTGAAATAACTGTTTATACTTATCAAGTAAAATGATAGAATAGCAGGAAAAAAATAGAGCACAAATAAGAGTAAAAACACTAACACATATTTACACACACTTCATTATTTCAATATATTCTTTTAGCACCGCGTCTTACTATCTGTTCGGATAATATGCCTATGTACTAATTACACTAATGGTTTAGTGATTAGGAGGTTTTAATTGAGAGGAAGTGCACCCACATTCGCATGAAAGTATAGTGGGAAACCATTTAGAAAAAACCACCTTCAGCGCACCAGATCAGGATTGAACCCCGATATCCCCAACTTCAGCAGTCTAGTTTAACACGAGAGTAGCACGTTAGACCATATGAGCACCGAAGCGGGTAATTTTGATGTTATTATAGCATCTTCCTCAGGAAGTTGTAATAGTAAGACTAAACAGGATGCTTTCATCAGTGATTACTACTACTACTACTATTAAACTACTTCCTGAGGAAGATACTATAATAGCATTGAAATATTGAATTTTGTGTAAATATGTGTTAGTGTTTTTACTTTTATTTGTTGTCTATTATTTTCCCACTATTCTATCATTTTATTTACTACAAATTGTTTTTGCTCAATACACTTTATTTCATACATATTATACTTAACAAGATCACAGGTATTTGTTTATTGGTTTTTTATAAAGACTTGGAAAGGTTATGTTGGTCAGGCCATGACCCCGAAAGGTGCTAAGCGACTTGCAAAAGTTTTGGAAACACTGATTTAGAGCATTTAATGGCTGTGCGTGTTAAGTATTTATTTCTATATCCATGTATTTGTGCAATAATGTAGTTTTTAGACTTGTTATGTGTTGTAGCGTGTCAATTCAAGGATAGTGATGGTGTAGGGTTGCCGTGCATCTGGAAAACACTTGAAATTTCATTAAAGAAACTATAAAGTAATGCTGGAATATTTGTGAATTTGGAACAATAGAATGGAAGCTTTAAATATTAGGCCTTTGCTCGAAAGAAAAAGTGAACTGAAGAAGAAGAATGCTGATTCAACGCATATATATTCCCACCAACGTGAAACATTGGGTTGCATAGTAACATACCCCACCAAGATCACATCATCCTGTTCGAAATGCAAGGAATGTCATATTAATAAAAGTGGCAACCTTCCTAGAAAACATGCTTGTACTTTCGATTATTTTGGGTTTTGCGTTAGGCTAGAGCTTGCTTGAACAGAGTTGCTAATATTTTCTTAATACAAAACTACTTTTCTAGTTATATTCATTTTAACTTTAGTAAGGAGAAATGTAAATTGAAATTTTTTGTAAGGAACGTACTTTATAAATACAGATCAATGGGTGTTACAATAAGTTAATATAACCTCAAAAGTGAGTTGAGAGATAGTTTATTGTAGAAGATTGAAAAAGAAAAAATGTTTGGATAAAAATAAGTAAAAAAATATTAAAAGTTATTAAAGATAAAATCTTTTGTCATGTATGATCAATTATATATACACATAACCACTCCTTGATGATACTAATTATTAAAAAATTACAGATCAAAATAGTTATAATTCTTCTACAATAAACTAATCTGTTTAATTTTTATCTGAATTTAAAAAAAAAATGTATTACATTACAGCCTTTATACAAGTGTGACATGAAAATATTGTCTTCATCTAAATGTGCCCTGAAGGGAAAAAGGTTGAGAATCCCTGCTTTAGAAAGTAGAATAGGGCAATGTTCTGCAATGGGTATGCCGCGATACATCGGTGTGCTGTGGAAAATTAGTTGTGCTATGTGGCCATAGTACAAAACACCATGTTGCTGTTCAAGAAGAACACTCATTAATTTGGTATGAGTGGGAGCCGCGCACTCTCTGCATTTATTATTTACTCCTACTTAGTAATATTTTAAATATGAACGAAATGTTTCAAATTTTAAAGAAGTAGGCACAGAAAATTGATATCAATTTTTAATCGTGAAATAATTAAAGTTACTTCAGGGGAAAAAAATTGTCTGTGCTTTCATAATTCTGATTTACCACGTAGCTGTTTGACTGCGCACTTAAAAATTTTGCAGAACACTGTTAATTTTTTTTTTTAACTCATGTAATTTGGGTTTGGAACAAGATTATTTGACTTGAGGAAGTGAATATAATTATAACAAGTGCTAGAATCAGCGTACTTAGTTCTTCAGTTAACTTTTTCTTATACACAAAGGTCTAGTATTTAAAGCATGCGGTTGGATGTCCCAAATTCACAAATACTCCAGTTTTGTGGACGAAATTCTCCTTTATTTCCTTAATTTATCCAGACACAACAAATTCCCTTTTTTTCCTCACAAAACTAGTTTTTTATGTTTTCTCGAAAAACTAAAATGACCTTATGTTTCCAGTTTTTTTTATGTGCATGGCAACCCTGTTATTATATAACCAACACATTTACCTGGGTGAGATGGCACTACCCAAATCAGACACTTTAGCTCAGTCAGTAGTGTATGTCTACTGAGCTAAGGGTCCTCAGTTTGATTCCCGACATGGCCGAAAAATGTATCATTGATGAAATATGGGATTACCCTTTCACATTGATAAATTAATGGCCGGGGACTGGATATTGTGCCTGTCCTAGTCTTAATACAGTTTACAAGGCATATGAAACTACGGCAGGCCTAGCAAGCCGGTAGTGGAAAATATATGGCTTGAATAAAAAACTGACCACAGGCTGGAAACAGTACATAAGGGATTTAAAAAAAAAAATTAGTTACCTATTTATTTGTATGTGGTTGAGTGATGTATTTAAATGTTTCAGTCTTAATAAGTAATTATATTTTATATTACTTGCACAATAAGTTCATCATTTATTAAAAGTTCCTGCTCTGATGCATTTGAAACTAGGTCTAGAGAGGTCACAATTCTAGCTTTTCTTGATTTTGATTCGTAAATGCTAGTTTCATTTTTTTCATTTCTCAATCCCTCATCATTTATCTATATTGATAAAATGAAGAGTTTGTGTGTCTGTCAAGAGCAATGTGTGATAGCTATCACACGCAGAGGTCTAAAATTTAAAAATTAACAGCTCTTTGGACGAACATGTCCATCCCAAAGCTAGAATTTTAAAATTTGGATTTGATTTTTTTTAAAGTAAATAAAAAGTGGGTCAGATGAAATAAAACAAGGATATTTTTTTTCCTATCTGTTTGAAGCAAATAAAAGTGTTGCCAAGGGTAGCCACGCAGTTCATTGTGTTGTTACCACGGGAAATGATAGGTACTTCTGCTAATTATTTGTATATAAAACTATAATGCATTAAAAAAAATAAAGTATTAATTCTAAAAAAATGTATTCCTAAATAGACATTGATCTGTGCAAGATCACCAGAACACACATTTCTTTCAAGCTCTAGAAAGTTCTGCCATTTAAACAAAAAATTTGAGCACATTTACAATTTGTTAGCACTTAAATAAAACTACTGGGATGTTTTAATCCCATGTTATTCGAGAGATTTGGGATTCGTAAAAATATCATAAAAATATCTTGAATAAAATTATGAAGACTTTGACTTCAAATAACAATTTCGAATAAGAATGTTGAAAGGAGGATTTGTAGGAGCCATTTGGCACCTTTTTCCTTTGTTTGTATACAAATAACAATTTTAAGCAGTTGGTAAAAGGAATTATATAGACTTGTGTAGTTGGTAGCCTTTGAAGTGTTGTCAGGGCATACTTTGTACCTATTGTCACATATGTGAGAAGAAACATGAACCTTGAATGTAAGAGAGACTAGGAAAGTGGAGGCCATGGGAGTGAAGTTTGTGAGGAGCATGTTAGCTGTCACAAGGAGAAACAAGATAAAGGTGCGGCCGAAGGGAGTGTAAGTATTTTTACAGTTTTTATATAATTGAAATTTTTTGGCCAAAATAAATCAAATATTCCTCTAGTAGCAATATAGAGTTTAGTTTTCTGCACATGCTAATATCAACAGATCTTGAATATATGTAAAGGGGGTCCTAAAAATTTGTCAAAAATTTTTAAATAAAGAGAACAAGTTTTGACAAAATTCTAGGACACCCTTGACATATATTCGAGTTCCATTGATATTAGCATGTGCAGAAAGCTAAACTCTATATTGCTACTGGAGGAATATTTGATTTATTTTGATCAAAAAAATGTAATGGTATAAAAACTGTAAAATATCTCGCGCTCCTTTCTGCTGCACCTTAAGAATGAAGTTATTCGGGAAAGAGTGGGA
The DNA here is from genome assembly GCA_902151455.1 of Timema bartmani. Taxonomy (NCBI): domain Eukaryota; kingdom Metazoa; phylum Arthropoda; class Insecta; order Phasmatodea; family Timematidae; genus Timema; species Timema bartmani. The sequence goes on from CABFWB010003081.1 coordinate 32,879, forward strand.
ATACATGAGATAGTAGAGGAAGCAAGTAAGATGGTATGGTCATGTAATGAGGATAGAAAAGGAGAAAATACCAAAGAGAATGATGAAGACGAAATATTTAGGAAAAAGACTGCAAGGGAGACCAAGAAAGAAATGGGAGGAGCAAATAACAGAGATTGTGCATGTGAAAAGGAGAATGGAAGCAATTAAAAGAGGAAGATGGCGTCATTTTACTAAACTGACCCAGCAAGCTGGAAACACTTTATGATTATACTGAGTTTGGAAAGTTACAAAAATAAATTGTATCAATCTAATTAATTTACTAAAAAAAGGGGTTAATATTTGTTGTTTATTGCGTTAAAGACATGACTAACAAAATAGCATTGATAAGTGGCCTTAAATAGCGTTTTAAATAAAATTTAAATAGTTTCACATTAAATAAAACTGTACAAATTTGAAGTTGAGGTTCAAAATAAAATCTAAGAATCGAATTCGATCCATCTATAAAAATAACTCAAATAATACAGTAATTTTGCTCTTTTGTTTAAATGCTAGAACTTTTGTTTACTGGGATTCAAGACATAAGAATCAAGGTATCAAAAATTGGGAAGCTTAAGACCTATTCTAAAGCGTCTGATTCTGGTAAAAATCTAACCCCTAGGGATTAAGTTTGCTGCCTTTAACTACGATTATCTTATTGTATCTTATCAACAGCACTATCCAATTTAAAGTAAACTTTCCTTAGACTAGACTACTGATGATGGGGGGATAAAGATTAGAATCTTCCCTACATGCAAATGCGGGTACACTTCCTCTAAATATAACCTTCCTAATCCCTCAAACCATTAGCGTAATTAGTACATAAGAGTATAACCCAAGCGGATATTTAGACGCAGTGCTAAAAAATTTTTTTTAATGAAGCTCTTTTTATCTAATCCAAACTTGGACACATGAATACAGGGATGTACACATTTATTACTTCTGGGGAGTATCTAAAACAACAATTTTCATATTTACTAGTATCCAGTGTATCCACTATTTTCATAACACAATATCCCCTCTGTTTTCCGGTTTTTCCAGACAGAATTGTTACTTCTCCAGGGCCCTTTGGACAGGTTGATCTCGACATGGTTTTTAGTTAATCGCATAAGAAAATTACATTTTCATTAAAAGCCAATCTTTGAGTCTTTTAACTCGTAAATATATCACTTTCAAATAATACAGGGTTGGGTATAAAGTGTTGACACATTTAATAACACCAGAGCTTTATTATTTGAGCTACTAGATGTTTCAAATTGAACTTAAAATAGCAACCAAAATCTTCCACATACCCTTGAATTATTCACTTTTTAAAACAATGTCCCTAAGATGGCCACATGTATATGGAGTATGCACTCCTTGAAACTTGACATAGCTTTGTGCAATGTTTCTTATTGAATTGCTTCAAATTCCACCACAATTCTTTACTTAGGTTCCTGAATTGTTCTTGCGCGAGTCGCCTAAACATGGGTCTTTAACATGCCCCACAAGACAGTCCAAATCTGGAAAGTCTGGTGAGCACGATGGCCGACATTTGTGTAACGAGGTGCCCAAGGAAACATTAAGCAAAGCACCTCCATCGATGTATTAAATAGCTAAGCTATTATATTTGTTAGTTACAGATATAGCCGCATCTAAATACCATATTTTCTAAATTGAAAAATGATAAATGGACATGGGAATCAAATTCATGACTTTTGGCCTGGTATGCCAATGCTCTAATCACTGAGCTATCCAGGAATCGTCTCCTGCTCATTCTTAACTCATATTTTAAGGCAGAGTCTTTCATGGGCGTGTGGAAATTATCAGCTACATATATATATGTGATCAATTAATATCACGAGCTATCAGATATTGCAGCCGCCTCCAATTCACTAGGGCTTTATGCTGCCAATAGTTCAATGACAATTGTAAGAATATGCATATCATTATGATATTAAATAGTCAAGCTATTATATTTGTTTATTATGGTTATAGCCACATCTAAATATCATATTCTTTAAATTGGTTCCTGGGTAGCTCAGTGGTGGAACATCCAACATTAGCAAATTATGAACCGCTTAACCCCTAAAGCATCCAACATTATTAAATTCTGAACCACTGGTAGATTTGTCGTTGGTTTATCAAACCATATTTGTTCTGAGCCACTAGGAGCCTGCCCTATTGAAATTTCATATGTAATTATTTGTGGAAGTCTTGATTCAGACCAAAACTCTATTTAATGTAGTTTAATGTCTGATTTAGTTCCTAACTAATTGTAACAACTATATAGTTACTAGGTCTTTAATAAATAATAATAATAAACTATAATTACATGCATTATAAATACACATTTGTTATGAGTTTATTACATACTAGTATATAAGGCTGTTAGCGGCAGGCGAGCCTAAACTTGAATCTTATCTCTTTAGTTTAAGCTGAAAAACACAAATCCCTCAGTCTGGTATTTTAATTCATGAAAGGCTTAGTTAAAAAAAATAAAAAATCCTTCTTGCTAGGTTCTGTATTGTGTTCTATAGTTTAAGTGTGCAAAGTTTCAGCATTTTAGATTATCTAGGGGCTTTTAGAGGATGTGGAAAAAAATCATATGTTTAGGTTTTAGGTTGCCAACACTTGTAAAATAATAATATAATACTTAGACCCGCATCTTACTACCCGTTCGGGTTATAGGCTTAAGCACTAATTACGCTAATGGGTTATGAATTGGGAAGGTTTAATATAGAGGAGGTGAACTCGCATTTGTGTGGAGAGGGAAAGTGGAAAACCCACCTCCAGTCCACCCGAACGAGATTCGAACCTCGATCTCCTCGTCCTCGGCAGTCTAGCTCAACATGAAACTAGGGCGTTAGCTAACTACGCCACCGAGGTGGGTAACACTTGTAAAAGATCACTGTTTTATTATAGATGATAAGTTTTTAATTACGTATTATATTTTACATTTAAAATAAAGTAAACTTAAGTTTTCTCACACTATTTAATTACTTATTTCTTTTTATCCAATCCGAAACAATACTCTAAACATAATTAAAAATACTTATTTTTCATTTTGGTATGTTATCTATGATGTGTAATATAGTGCTTATACATTAATTAATACCTTTTAATAAGGCATCATATTTACTTGGAAAAGAGAAAATACTTTTCATTATTTTTATATATAATAAATTATTTTATTATTATTTTATCGTATTTTAAAATATTTAATTGAATAAAATATTTATATTCACTAAGTGGGTGCACCATTGTAAAAAGAACTTGTTTGCATCATGATCGATCACATGGTTTAAATTCGTCAGTTGCCATTTTGAAGCTATATTCGTTAGACTTTTGTGCTGTAAATAGTAATTTTTTTAGGTGCAGTAAATGATAAATAAGCTTTGTGCTCGACCTCAAATAAATGTAAATACTATTAGTCTAAATTACTGTGGTTAACTATATAACATTCATACATTACCATGTTTTCATTACAGCTATCCAAAGAGAAAGATGTCAGCTGTTGGTGTAGGGATACATTAGGGACTATTTCTAACTTTTGGATCTGTCATCCAAGTAAACTCGTGTGGTAAATGTACTCTACATTAGGAAATTATACATAGAGGCTTTGTAAATAATTACATCTTTCATCATTTTAAGTTTATACTGATTTTGGCACAATTTTGCCCGTTAGTTTTGCTGCGCGTTGCTTTTTAACATTTAACTTAGAACTATTTTGCATATTTATTGAAAATTGCTATGTTAGAAAAACTGCAGTACCTGTAAGACATAAGATATCTTATATTATTATATTTTCAGCACTTTTGCATTGTTTGTATAATTTTTAATATCTAATGTAAAAAGCTAGTAAGAAAAGTGAAACTCATTATACATTCATAATGTAGATTGTAATAGTTAGATAAAAAATCAAGCACAAAAGTGAAAAGTAGAATATTTTCTCAAGCTCCAAATGACTATCGGTATTAAAAAAACAGTGGAGAAAAATATTGTAAGATATAGAAGGGATCTCTCTAGCTTGCAGTTTATATGGGTGATCCATTAGTTGGGTAATCCGACTTGGTCGCCGCCAGGCAGACATTGTGTGTTTTGCTATCTGGTGTTGTTTCTACAATTGGTAGACTCAAAACAAAAAAATTTCATAAAATAGGCATTTCTCGTCCAAGTTTCTAAGTTAACCATGGTCAATTCGGTCCAACTAACCCGCTATCAGGCGCGCCCGTTTTTTTCTTCTACACCATTGGTCGCATGTCATCTGACAGATTAGCTTGCAATATTTGCTTCCTGAGATAAAATGTTACTTTAAAAAAAATGCAATTTATTAGTTTTGACACACTTTGTATGTGTTGTATTTAGATTTAGTTAGTGAAACTGATGCTTAATACCAATGTAAACATTTATTTTTTTTGGAGAGATTTTTAGTAAATTGGCTAAAATTGTACTAATGCCATGAGGCCCATGTCATCTGCCAGATGACCACAAGAAAATCTTGCTACATTACAAATATAAAAAAAATAAAAAAAATCCTAGGTACTAAAAAAAATAACGAATGATATATTTAGAACTTGTATATCACACATTTAGGCGCGACTCATTCACGATATGACGATCAATAGACACACACCCGCCTGGGTGGCGTAGTTGGCTAACGCGCTGGTCGTGTTGAGCCAGACCACCGAGGACGGGGAGATCGAGGTTCGAATCTCGGTCGGGTGAACTGGTGGCGGTTTTTCCTAAATGGTTTTCCACTCTCCCTCCATGCAAATGCGGGTTCACTTCCTATAGATTAAACCTTCTCAATTCCTAATCAATTAGTGTAATTAGTACTTAAGCGTATAACCTGAACGGGTAGTAAGACGTGGTGCTAAAATTAAATTAATTAAATAGACACACGATTGGACTGGACGCAAGTCATTCAAGAGATTATTACTCCTGTTAACACTTGGTACTCACAGCATCATGGCTCTGACTCAACTGCCCGATGGAGGGAAGGGAGTCGGAAGGATACTAGGAGATGGACCACACCCCACCCCTAGCAAGCTAAATGGTGGGCAACTACGTCGCTAAGTCATCTCTTAGAGGACATGTGACCGATGGCGGGTTGGTAAAATTAACGAGTAGAGTTTGACTTAAAAAACCAAATAAATTCTTAATAGCAACATTGTGCAAAACGAGATAAAAACAAATTATTTGGGTAAAAGAAAAAACAGTATTTAAATATGATTAAAAAATTATGTAACTCTACCACTTTTAAACTGCTTGTACATTAAAAAGGATTTGTCTTTAATATGAATATTTAATTGTGTACAACTCATATGCATGTCTGCTTATACTAAATTTAATCCCCATGCATTATTTACTTTGGCTTAACAATGGGGTGGAAAAAGCATAAACCCCTTATAACTTGTCAGTAATTATTTGAAATCATTAACTCAGTATTTATAAGTTATAACTATACATGTGTTAAAATAGTGCAGTAAAATGTTGATGATTGTATGACTTGAAGCAGCCTTCTCCACTGCCATGATCTCGCTCAGCTCCTGTAGGGAGGACAAGGTATACACCAGACACTCCGCTCCCCATTGAGGAGTGCTAGTTGCACTTCTTGGTGATAACTCTTCTAAGTGAAACAACTCAACTCACCACCTCACGATGTCCATACCTTTTCAGACCTTGTCAGTGTATTTGAAGATTGTTTGCAGTTAGACTATTTGCAAACAATCGCTTGAAAATAAAGTACCAATGTATTCTTAGGTTTCTATATAACCTGCAATTTGACTGGGGGGGGGGGG